>PVJH01010906.1:0-71430 GCA_004026705.1 Nesogale talazaci
GCAGCTATGATGTCAGTCAATCTCCTTGATGGCTTCTCTCGTTTCCCCTCACCCTCCTCCTGCACCAGGCAAGATGCCCTCTCCCAGAGACTGGTCTCTCGGGATGGCATGTCCGAAGGACAGGAGAGGAAGCCTTGTCATCCTCACTTCCAAGGAGCATTTGGCTGTACTTCCTCCAAGACAGATCCGTTTGTTCTTTGGGTAGTTCATTCTCCTTCCCCGCCTCCCTCTTTCATTGTCTACCCTTCACATGCACACGAAGCCATCAAAATCTCACCAGCTGACATCTTTGTATTCACTTTAATAGGAATTAAATGGTGCCTCTGCCCCCACCCCACCCAATATGCGTTGGAATCCTAACCTCTACTGCTCTGAGTAGGATTCTAAAGTCATCGGGTTTTCTTTGCCACGTTAATCAGATGATAGCTGGGTCTAGTAGGTTTGAAATCTAGTCACTCCTGAGCTGATTAGACACCGAGAGATACATGCACTATCTGATGAGAGAGGCCAGAACGCTGACGTTAGGAGGCTCCTACATGGTGAAACAGGGAATTCTGGTGGCGTCAGGGATTGAGTTATGGGTTGGGCTGCTAACCAAAAGGTTGGTGGTTCAAAACCTATCACTAGCAAAAGCAGTCTATTTCCATAGATGTGTAGCTTTCGAAACTCTAGGGAGTCGTTCTACTCTCCCCTGTAGAGCTGCTATGAGTCGGAATCAACTGAGGGCAGTGTGTGCGTTCTGATGCTGAAACAGGGTTCATAACACCATAGGCAAATCGCAGCAGATGACACAATGGGAGGTATGTGTGTGATTACATAGAGCTGAGAATGACGGCATAGCTAAGTGGACACATTATTTTAGGGTTTACAATTCAATCGGGAACTACCCTAACATCTATAATCCTACATCAACCTTTAGCCACGAACCTTTAGTCTTGAAGCAGTAATGTAATGGTGACTCTGACTTCTGTACTTAGAACACTGGCAATCTTATCTATATCAGCACATCTGTCATTGTGAGATATTTGAGTAAGAAAGACAAAATTATTTCCTATATTCTAGATAAACTCGAATAGTAACTTTAAGGTTGAGATTCCCCAGTCCAAAATGAAGCCCTGCTCCATCCTTGCCAAATGCATTCATAACAAATGGAGCACTGCAGTATCACCAATGGCAGGATTCGCTCTCGTCTGCATGTGATTCTGGGTCCTTTTCTGTGCACACAGAGGATGTCATTAGTGAACCGACCACTGAAGCTTTACCACCGTGATGTCCCCCCATCATTTAAGCTTCCGCAATGAGTGTTTCTAAATGAACATTCCTGGCAGCCGATTGACTGGCAATTAAAGGGCAAGAATTATGTTCACCCTCAAAAACCATATTCTAGACTATTCCTTTCCTTTATTGTTTCTTCAGAAGCGTGAGAAAGTCATCACTGGAGGCTTCTCAAAGCAAGGTTCTTACCATTAAGGGAAAAAACAGCGCTGGGTTTTAGATGCTTATTCATCACTGAGAAAGTGTTCACATTACCAAAGCACCAGGCCTCCAGTGTCTGATGCCTTCTCTCCACAATTTTAACAAGAAGTGAAGACTGCAGGGGATATGCGTCTGAGTACTAAGCAGGACAGAGAATCTGAAGCTTCCTATTCATTTACGTTCATTGACTGACCCTCAGAAATGGGAGAAGTCACCTTCTCTTCAAACACAATCAAGAGAACTAAGGCCAAAGGTCAAACCAAACCTATTGCCATTGAGTTGATTCTGATTCACATTGATCTACAGGATGGGGTAGAATTGCCCCTTTGGATTTTCAACATTGTAAAACCATTTCTTTAAAAAAAATCATTTTACAATGATGCCCCCCCCCAAAAAATCATTTTATTGGGGGTTCACCCAGTTCTTATCTCCATCCATCCATCCACTGTGTCAAGCACATTTGAACATTTGTTGCCATCATCATTTTCTTTCTACTTTGAGCTCTTGGTAGCAGCTTCTCATTTTCCTCCTCCCTCTTTCCTACCCTCCCTCCCTCCCAAAGCCTTGATAATTTACAAATTGTCTTATTTTTTCAGGTCTCACTGATGTCTCCTTTCACCCACTTTTCTGTTGCCTGTCCCCAGGGAGGGCATTATATGTAAATCATTGTGATTGGTTCTCCCTTTCTCCCCCCATCTTCCCCTTCCCCTCCTGATATGGGCACACTCATTATTGGTCCTGAGGAATGTATCTATACTGGATTCCCTGGGTTTCCAGCCCTTATCTGAACTCATGTACATGTTCTGGTATAGCCAGATTTATAAAGTAGAATTGGGGGGAGGGGAGGGGGAGCATTAAAGAACAAGAGGAAAGTTGTATGTTTCATCAGTATGCTGCATCCTGACTGGCTTCTCTTTCCTTGTAACCCTTTTGTAAGGGGCTATCCCATTGTCTACAGATGAGCTTTGGGTCTCCCCTCTGCACTTGCCCTCATTCATAGTGATATGATTTTTTGCTCTAGGTGTTCGACGCCTGATACCTGATCCCATCGATACCTCATAATCACACAGACTGGTGTGCTTCTTCCATGTGGGTGTTGTTGCTTCTCAGTTTGTTACCTTGAAGGAACCTTGGTAGTTTGATGGGTCACCCTTTGGGCTGCCAACCACAGAGTCAGCAGTTTGAAGCCACCAGCTGCTCCATGGGAGAGAGATGAGGTTTTCTGCTCCAATAAAGACTTACAACAGTCTTGGAAACCCTCAGGGGCAGTTCTCCTCTTTCCTACGGAATCTCTATGAGTCTGCATTGGCTGTCAAGGCAGCAGGGAGTGAGGGTTAAAGTCTTTATGGGAGAGATAACCTCATCTTTCTCCCTCAGGGCAGCCATAGGGTTTGGACTGCAGACCTTGTAGTGCATGTTCCAACTCACAATCCACTAGACCACCAGGATGCTTTAGGAAAAGAAATGAATTTGAAAACCCTCCTGGTCCAGGGGTAACATTCAAGCCTACCAGGGACTCCCCTGGAGGAAGATGTGGCAGTCTGCATCTGTAGAGAGGTACAGCCTTTTAAACTGAAGGAGGCAGTTTTACCCTGGCTTGTGGGGTCTGTGCGCTCCAATCAATGTGACAGGAAGAAGATTTGAAGTTTGACTTTGGTCTTAAGGCTTATGTGGCGGTTATCTGCTTATGTTAATTTCATGATTGAGATGTAGGGGTGGAGTCTAGCCTGTTAATCTGGAGATAGCCATTGAGTAGCCAATGAGACTTCTATGTGGGCATGGCTTTCTCCTGAGACTTCTGGGAAATCTCACGATATTTCCCTCCTGAAGATGAGAAGCTATCTTCCCAGTTGTTGGGAGTTAGTCTCAGAGATGATGAATCATGGACAAGACAAGATGGTAGTGTCTGAAGAGCTGGGAGAGCAGCCACACGGCTTTGCCCTGATGGAGCCAGACCTCGGAAGCTGGAGAGGCCACGTGGGGACCTCTGCCAGCGATGAGTTGCTTCTGCCACCACTGGATGTTGTTGATGAACCCTGAGCCCTGGAAGCGAGGAGCCATGGGGAGACCCCTGCCAGTGCCAGGACTCTGCACCAACTGATCTGTGACTTCATGAGTTGGAAGGAGACATTATAGACTGGTATCAGGCATATGGGCTAATATCAGACTTATGACTTTGAACTGGACTGGGTTGGGATGCTTAAATGGTGTTCCATTCCTTTTGTATATAAACCATTCCCTTATATCCATATGCGTGTCTATGAATTTGTTCTTCTAGTCTACCTGGGCTAACACAGCTTAGGAGTGACCCAAATTAGTAAGGACCCTAAGCTGTACTAACTGTTAAAGGCTGAGTCACTAAACCTAATATTGGCAGTTCAAATGGACCCCAAAGCACGTTGGGAGTAAGACGCGATGAGGTGTTTGTGATGGTCAAAGCCACGGGAAACCTCAAGGAGTACAGGTTTATTCCATACACGTAGGGCTGCCCTGGGTTGAAATTGACTTGATGGCAGCTGACAATGACAACACCTGGATACTGACCAGATGTTCCCACAAGAGGCATGCTGTGCGTATTTTCCCACCATGTGCTCTCCCACCCATGTAATAAAGTAACATAGCATGCTTTTAAAAATATGATGAGGGGGTGGGTGTGGTTGTCAAAGAATGTGCTTAAAACATGCATGATTTGTGTAAAAATATGCTATTTGGCATCCTCGTCTTTCAAATCCTTCAACTCCTACATAGCCTGTGAATTGCCCTCTTGCTGGGCCACCGATAAGGCCTGGATCCTCCTGGCACGCTCTGGCTGTGCCCGCACCCCTTCTAACTCGGGGATGCTGCTTTCTGTGGAGGGCCCCGAGATGGATTACTCATGTGTGTGTGGTGTGTGTGTGTGTGTGTATTTTCCAAGTACCAAAACCAAGCACACCAAACTCACTGCCAGGGAGTTGATGCTCACTCCTAATGCCCCGAGAGGACAGGGTATCGACTGCCCCTGTGAGCTTCTGAGACTGCAGCTCTGTGCATCAGTAGGAAGTCTCATCTTTCTCCCAGAGCGTGGTTGGTGGTTGTGAGCTGCTCATCTCCCAGTCAGCAGCACATTGCGTAACCCCTATGCCAAGACTGATTCTGACAAGAAAAGATGCCCCCCCCGCCACACACACACAAATAAATAAATTACACTAGAAAGCCTAGTTCCTCCCAAGTTCTTTACTTACTGCTGAATTAACCAAGGGTCTTGGAATAACTCACCTCCTGGAATGACGGGCCATGAAGATCACGTCAAAGACACAGTGACAGATGACTTCTCCTGAGCTGCATGTCTAAGTAGTGCTCCCCAGAGAATCACGTAGAACCCATTCTATTTAATAACATTTTCCACTTCAGAATCGAGTGTCGAGGTGACCTAGGGTCCTATCCGTGGTGAACTTTTTTGTTCCTAACACCTGTTCCCCTTGGAATTCCTCCTTCTACCTGTCAAAAGGGCGCAACCCAGGAATGGAGCTTGAGATATAAAGTGAAAAAGAACGTTGCAGAAAGATGAATCAAGAAAGACAGGATCTGGGTAAATTTGCCCTTGGTGTTTCATTAACCCTGAGTAAAGAGCCTTTCCTGGTGACCAGTTCTCTGGATCTTGACAAATCAACCCAGTCGAGATACAAACAAGTGACATCTCCATTGAAAAATCTCGTGCTTTTCAGCAGGGATCTTAAGTCCTGTAAATACAACACCAAACAGAAAGCCCCCTGCCCTGAAATGAGTCAAGTTTGACTTATATGAACCCCAAAGGGTGTATTCCAAATACTAGCTAGGTGGTCTTTCTCTCCAGAGGGTTAGAGGGAAGCAGCTGTGACTACAAAATTATGACATGAGAAATCCTTATGGCGATGGGCATGTTCTGAATCTGGCTGTATGAATGTAATCTGAACAGGCAGCTTCCCCCCATCCTATTTTGAGTGCCTTCCAAGCTGAGAAGCTTATCTTCTAGCTGTTAACTGTTTAAGGCTTTACCTAGTTTTTTTTTTCAAAAATAGATCACCAAGTTTTTCTCACTCTGTTGTTAGCCTAGAACCACCACCACCCCCACCCCACCCCCACCCCCCGGATCCTGGCCCTTGTTGAGGACTCAGGTGTTGTTTTCAATATTGGTGGCTTAGATGGGAGCATCATAGCAGCAGGCTTGCCACCCCAGCTCCCACGTGAAAAGCTGAAGATGAGAGGTGAGGCAAGATGTTTGTCTTGATCAGATACTAGCTTATGCTAGATAAATAAATAGCATGGCAAGATACCATATAAGTAGTATGATAAAATAATAGGTCAGGAGGCAGCTGAGTGTTCATTATCTACATTTCTTGATTTTTGTATTTGAAGGAATTGTTTTCACTTTAAAGCCCGGGCCAAGTATCATCTCCACCCAAGGCTACTGTCACTTGGAATTACATGAATTATTCTTCCTCCAGGACCTGATATGGGTGCAAGAAGAGGCCCAGCCTCATAAGTCAGACACGACATCATTCATCTTTCTTCACATCTCGTCTCTAGCCCCCATATTAAACCCAGTGCCTGGGATGAAAATTTGCAGGGAAATTTTTTTTTTATTGTTTTTACCCCTGGTGGTTTTGACTATCCACTCAGCAGGACCTACAACAATTCAACAGGGTATAGGTAGATAATTCTGAGGGAAAAACATAATGGTGTGGCAAGAGAAAGGTAAAAGGAAGCAGAGGAAAGACCTAGGAAGCACAGCTATAGATAAAGGTATAAACATAGGTGTGTACATATGTAAATATAGTAATTTGTAAAAATAGAGGTAATGGCTTATGTACGTATATTTATATGGCAATACAGTGGACAAACTTCGGATCTCTGCTCAAGTCTTGCCTCAACCCAAGAACATTTTGTTCTAGCAACCTGGGATTCTCTGATGCCCATCCTCCCACACAACTGCTCAAGACAAATGGGTACACAAGCAAATGGGGTGAAGAAAACTGATGGTGCCTGGCTATCAAAAGATATAGCATTTCAGGTATCAAGGACTTGAAGTTCAAGAGATATTTTTGGCTTCTGTTTTTGGGGAGGGGGGATTTTAGTCATTTTTATTGTGGATTGTACAACTCTCATCACAATCCGTCCATCCATCCATCCATTGTGTTAAGCACATTTGTACATTTGTTGCTAACATCATTCTCAAAATATTTTCTTTCTACTTGAGCCCTTGGTATCAGCTCCTCATTTTTCACGCTGTCCCACCCCCTCTCATTAAACCTTGATAATTTATAAATTATTATTATTTTTCATGTCTTATACTTACCAATGCCTCCCTTCATCCACTTTTCTGTTGTCCATCCTCCAGGGTGGGGGTTGTAGGTAGACCACTGTGATCGGTTCCCCTTTTCTATCCCCAGCTTTCCCTTCCCCTCCTGGTATTGCTACTCTCATTACTGATCCAGGGATGGAGGGAGTTATTATCTGTCCTGGATCCCCTGTGTTTCCAGCTCCTGTCTGTACCAGTGTACATCCTCTGGCCCAGCCGGATTTGTAAGACAGTATTGGGATCATGACAGTGGGGGAGGGGAGCGAGCCTTGAGGTTGGTTTCTGTTTTGAGGTTATCTCAGGGCAGTATGTTCTGGGCCTCGTGGACTTCAATGACTCCAGAAAGTCTGGGATCTCCAGGGAATTTGATAAATACTTTTCATTTGTACTGAAACTGCCTTCTGCCGCTGTTGTTTCATTTGGATATTTTTCTGCATCCCAGATTTCTAAATCAGAAAGAACAAATCTCCAACAGACACACAATATCCAAGTCTTCTTTCCATACAGAATAAATAAATCAGGCCAGAAACCAACACAGTATATTGTAGACATTGAAGGGAACCATAATATCATTGGAAACAACCACAATGAGCATTTTCCCCCTCCAAAGCAGCCAGTTTGTTCGGAGGTAGGAGGGGTGTGTGGGGGTGAAGGGGGGGTGAGGGGAGTAGGGGGAACAGGACAAAATGTGGTTTGTGGTGCAGGAACACTACTTTTGTTTGTGCTGGGTTCTCACTCTTTGTTTTGCTTAGAATGCGTTTGGTGTCAAGTAACAGCTATTGAGTTTTTCCAGCTAGGCAGACAGAGTTGCCCAGTCTCAGGACATGAGAGCAGTGATAGGACAGAGTCAAGGTTGACTGAATCCAGAAGCCCCACGTCCGTTGCCCTGGGTCCTGCAGTCTCCTGCATCATCCTTAGGCTCACTCGGAGAAATCTGGGGCCTCACAGCCTCACCTGATGAGAGGCAGGGGGAGAGGAAGATTTGGCTTTCTCCTCAGAGTGAGACTTCCCCAGTCTGCCTCTCTTATCTTCCTGGTTCCCATGCTCATCTCTGGCTCCAGGCTGAGATTCTTCTAGGGCCAGACCGTCTTGGGCCTCACTTTCTCTTCAGGAATTGAGGGTTGCCTGGGAGAGGCATGCTTAGCTAGGATACTGGACGAATGGTGGGAGGCTAATCACGAAGTGCCCCCACTCTCATCTTCCTTCCCGTCAGCCCTCAGTTACCCTCCACTTTTGTGTATGCCCCTCATCTTTCCTTGCAAAGGATCCTGGTTGTGTTTCTATTCATGAAGTTGGCTGGGAGGGTAGTGTTCCAGGCTGACATGAATTAAAAAAGAGAGAGAGAGAGAGAGAGAGAGAGAGAGATAAAGGGAGGAAGAAAGGAAGAAACTTACTCCATGTTTTCTGTGAGGGATTGAACTGTGTTCCCCTCAAAACATGTGCTGTGAATCCGAACCCTTACGTCTGTGGGAGGAGTCCTAGTGGCCCAGTGGATTAAGCATTGGGCTGCTAATCGAAAGGTTGGTGATTTGAGCCCCCCAGCGGGGAAAGAGCTGAAGTGTTCCACTTCCATGAACATGTACAGCCTCAGGAACTCTGTGGAGCAGTCCCACTGGGTGCTGCGGGTCCCCTGCGAGCAGGAATGAAGCAGGGCATTTGCTCTTTGGTGTCCTTGTGGTTGGAATAGGAGTCCTGGCAGTGCATTGGGCTGCGAACTGCAGAGACAGCAGTTTGAAACCAGCGGCCACTCCGGGGGAAAAGGACGAGACTTTCTACTCCCGTAATGCGTGACAGTCTCAGAAGCCCACAGAGGCAGCTCCATCCTGTCCTCTGGGGTTGCTTCGAGTCAGATTCAACCCGATGCCAGTGAGGTGGGTTTGGGTCTGCTGGTTGGAATCCTGCTTGGGAATGGGGGGAGGAGGGTTGTTAGGATCATGAGGCCGTGTTGTGTCTTTCTTTTGAGATATACAAAGAGCGGAATGCGCAAAGGCGCGAGCAAGCAGAGATGAGGGCAGACAGATGCCACGCCACAGAAGACTCCCAAGGGCTCCGAGAACAGACGCTGAAGGTCCGGAGCCCTTTCCTTGGGACTTTGCACCTCTGTGTTGTTGTGGTGGTTGTCGTTCGTTGCTGTCAAGCCGGTTCCAGCTCATAGCACCCTGAGCACAACAGAAGGAAACAATGCCCGGCCCCGCTCCGTCCTACTGCTTCTTCTGTTTGAGCCCATTGGTGTCAATCATCTCATCCAGGGCTTTACCAGGTATGATGGCCTTCTCCAGGGACTCATCTGTCCTAAAAGCATGTCTACGAGACACAATCTTCTCCCCGCTCTTGCTTCCAAGGATCAGTTAAGCTGTACTTCTTCCAAGACAGATGTGTTGGCAGCCCATGACACTTTGGGGGGGGGGGGGTGGATACTTTTAGTATTCGTTGCCAGTACTGTGATTTCAGTGCATCAGTTCTTCTTTGGTCTTCCTTACGCAGGGTCTAACTCCATGGCTGTGAAGACAGACATTTCTGTTTGCTAAAGCCACCTGTCTGTGCTTCTGCAGGAGCAGCACAAGAATGCTGAGACGTGGTGCAGAGGGAGCCGTGCAGGGAGGGGGCCTCAGGCCAGAGCTGGGTGGACTATCAGACTGATTAGATCAACAGTGGGTGGGTGGCCTCAGTCCCAGGAGTATTTCAAGAGACATGGCAGAGTCCAAGTGGACAGGAGACCAAAGCGTTCCTGACAGGACATAGGAAAGCAGAGGACTGTCACCTAGTGGAAGCCTCTTAAAGAGATGGTTTTCTTCTACTAGACAGTATCCTTGATGGGGCGGGTGGGGAAGGGATATGAAACTCAAGCATTAGCAGTGTGTTCCTAGGACCCATGGTGTCATAGCAGGCTATGCTTTGGGCTGCTAACCTCGTGGCCAGCAGTTAGGGACCACCAGCCATTCTGCAGGAGAAAGATGAGATTTTCTGCTTCCATAACAGGGCACAGTCTGGGAAACCCATAGAGGTACTTTCTACTCTGTCCTAACAGATGTCGACACATTGGCATCAACATGAGGGGTGTGAGATTTTGCTTTGTTCTGACATCTGATGTTACCAGGAAGAACAAGGAATCGGTCAGAAAGACGGACAGACTAGGAAGGATGATGTGCTCCCCTTGTAGGGCCTGAAAGGAACGGGGAGGGTGCTGAAGCCACAGACTATCCAGGGACATCGAACTTCCCTGCTGATGTCTGTGGGTCTGTAGATGACCACGCTATGCCCACCCTGTTTCCATGGATGTGCAGAGTCCTTGGGGCTTAGGATTCCCAAGGGTCTCAGGAAGTCCAGCCCTTTTTGAAATGAAAGAAGCACCACCCCATTCAAAATGGGCCTGACTGGAAAATTGACTACAACTGGTGGCCTTCCAGCCATGTTGAGTCATGGTAACCTCACAGGATAGGGTAGGACTGCCTCTGTGGGTTTTGACACTACCAGGTCTCCTTAGACTGGACAATAGGGACACACAGAGAGCACATCACTGAACGCCTAGCACAGATATGACTCACTGCAATTTCTTCCTCCCCCGATGGTCTGTCTGACGGAGGTGGCCTAGCTTAAGAGAGTTGGGGGACGTGGTGCAATTGTAGTGATGATAGATAGGACATGGAGCTCTGGGGAAGAGATTGAAAAAAAGGAATCGAGACACAGCAATTTTTTTCTTCTTTTGTCTGAAAAGGCCACAGAGAAAATAGGTGCAATTTCTGAACCATGACTTGTGGGGCTGGGTGAATAGGGAAAGGACATATCATTTTGACAACCATTCGATGAGGTATGTATGTAGGTCTTTCCATCCTGAGCTCATGGGACAATTGCTGTTTTCATAAATCCAAACCCAAAGCTCACTTCCATGGAGCTGATTCTGTCTCCTAGCCATCCTCTGTGCAGAGTAGACCAGTCTCCCTGAGACGCTAATGGAGACCGTGACTTATCACTGGAGTAGAAAGCCTTGTCTTTCTCTCCATGAAGCTGCTGGCCTCGTGGTTAGCAGCCCAATGGACAAATCCAGGCAGATGGAAGTCCAGAGAGTGAGTTCATGAAAAGGCCCTGCAGGGTAGGGAGCTAGTTGGGACTTGGTTTCCTGAGTCTCTTGTCTCGTCTGCCCAGCCCTCCTGTCTGCCCTGGAAAAAATTCCTGTTTGTCATCCTTGGCAGACTGCCTCAGTGGAAAAGAATGTGGGTAACTGAGTTTAAGGGCAAAAAAAGACCCAGATCCAAGACTGCCTGATACAGCTGCTTCACACACTCGCAGCACCAGCAAGTCTCCACAAAACCTTTCGCTGAGCCAGTCCCTAAAATATCTGAGCCCTCGTGGTATCCTGGGTCAACAGTTCGATCCCATCAGCTGCTCTGCTGTGGAAAGATGAGGCTGACTGCTCACTTAAAGATTTATGACCTTGGAAACCCACACGGGTAGTTCTACTCTGTCCTGCAGGACCGTCCTGGGTCGGAATTGACTCAATGGCAGTGAACGTCTTGAGTGTCTAGTACTCTGAGGAGCTGCAGAAGACCAGGCACAACTTATTAGGCCTCATGGCCATGCTGTGCTGAAATTGGTGACAGATTCTAATTCAAATTAGCTCAAGGGTGCAAAAAACACCTGCTAGGTATCTGGAGTGGGTCATGCCTCAGTTCTTCGCTTCTCACACTGAAAGAATTCACGTCGAAGCACGCTTTGTAGTTCAAGTGAGTTTTTATGATGGGCAGGAAAAGTTTCAGGTTTTACACTCTCAAAAAGGTACATGCTATTTTGGAGACCATGCCAAGTTGCTGTGACAGCCACGCACAACTGGGCACCAAAACCATGTGGAAAAGGACACCCACGCCTGTGGAACTGGGGAATCCCCAGAGCCCCAGAGGGGGCAGGCAGGAGTCTGTGTGCCACACACACTAGTGACTCGCCTTACATCATGTCTCTGAGCCAGCACAGAGCAAAAGAGACTGGAGGTAGGCCAAGAGGGGGTGCCAAGAGGTCAAGTGGGTAAGGGGCAGGAGGGCAAGAGAGGGTGCAAGAGGGGCTCCCAGGGGGGCAATAACCTAAGAGACCAAGAGACCTAGAAAGGGGCAGTGACCATGAGTTCCCCCACCCTCTGACTTGCCACAGACTAGAGCAAAAGAGAAAGATTGACTTTTCTGCAGTGGGCGTTACCCCCTCTGGCTGGGGAGACATGGTAGAAGGTATTGATTGACCTCCTTGATGAGTTAGGACTGTCTGTGATGTACCTAAGGTGGGTGTATCCAAGGTATTGGTTGTACCTGGGCCTAGGGGGCTTGTATCTGTGCATGCTCAGTTTGGGACCTTCTCCTAGGGGTCCAATGGTTGCTTGATTTCTTTCCACCCTCCTCTCTAGGGGCCTTGGCAGACCCGGGAGAGATAGCCCCCATCCCCAAATTTAGCTACCTAACATGCCCAGACTTGATTTAGTAGGAGAAAATTAGCAGTACCAGCTTCAAGGCACCCTTTCAAGGAAGGGATGATTCTTTAGGGTGCTAAAGAGGTCAGGTATGATTGGGGGTGGAGCTTCAATAAGAGCGAGGAAAAGTAGAAGGAAGAGAGATGGTGATATTTCCATCAATTCTTTTGTAGCCCCTCCTTGGTACTATAAGGTACTCAGGTGATGTAGGGGTGATGAGTCAGCCTGCTAAGCACAAGGTCAGAAGTTGGAACCCAGCAGCTGCTGTACCAGGGAAAGGTGAGACTCTCAACTCTCAAAACACACAAGTCTCAAAAACTCACAGGAGCCAGTTCTACCCAGTTCTACCCGTAAGGCTACGGGTTAATATGGGTCAGGGTCAACTCAGTGGCCATGAGTATGGTCTTGGTTTTCATAGATGATGTTTCCAATGCCCGTATGTTATGTGGATGCTGATACCAGAGACGAATCAGTGTCCCAAATTTGAAAAAATCCCCTCCATGTCTCCCACTCCCTTCATGCACATTGCAAACCTCTAGGTGAACCGGAAACCTGTGCAGCAACGTCTCCATCTTTGAGAGTGTGAAGCCCGATTAGATGGGCAAAGCTGAATTGTATCCAGTAATCAGGGCGCTGATGGGCAACCTTCCCTGAGCAGGGGCTTTACCCTGCTGCCTCCTTCAGTCTCAGTTCACAAAGCACCTCACTCTCTCCTTTGTTCCCCTTGATAACATTCCCTGAACTTTGGCACTGAAGTCTACATTGTAGATGAGCCCAAGGACAGTGCTAAATTCCACAGAGATCTGAGCAGAGGGACCTAGGAAAAAGCTTTAGAAAACAAGGTCCATTTAACAACCAGCGGAGATCAAGACAAGGAAGTCCTGGTGGCATACTTGTTATTCATGGAACTGCTAACCTCAGAGTCAGCAGTTCAAAACCACCAGAATCTCCTTGAGAGAAAGATGAGGCTTTCTCCTCTTGGGGTGTGGGGGTGTGAGGAGAGAGAGTCAGTTCAACCCTGTTCTATCAGATTTCTATCAGTTTGAATAGACTCAATGGTGGCCAGTTTGGTTTGGGTTTGGAGATCATGACAGTCTTCTTTCTGTTTTTTCTTTTCATTTCACTTCTTTGCCTTATTCTGCCCTTAGATTCTGCACCTTCCCCCCCCCCCCATCCTTTATTTACAGAAGAAGAAAAACAACACATACACAACTCATTGCCATCCAGTCACTTCTCACCCAAAGCTGCTCACGCAACCGGCCACACGAATCCACCAGCTGCTCTGTAGGAGAAAGAGCAGGCTTCCTGCTCTCATAAAGACTTCAGCCTCAGATAAAAACAGCGGCTGTTCGTGTGAGTCTGGGCAGACTAGAGGAACAAATTTCATAGACATGCATATAGATATAAGGAAAAAGCCCAGATACAAGAGGAACAGGACATTGAGCCCAGTCCAGTTCAAAGTCATAAGTCTGATATTAACCCATATGCCCGAAATCAGTCTATAAAGTCTCCTTCCGACTCACAAAGTTACAGGTCAGTGGGTGCAGAATCCTGGCGCTGGCAGAGGTCTCCCCATGACTCCTCGCTTCCAGGGCTCAGGGTCCATCAACTGCAGAAGCAACTCATCACTGGCAGAGGTCTCCATGTGGGTGCCCCAGCTTCAGAGGTCTGGCTCCATCAGGGCAAAGCCGTGTGGTCTCTCCGCCGGCTCCTCCACCTTCTCGGATGCTGCCATCTTGTCTTGTCCATGATTCATCGTCTCTCTAACTCCCAACCACTGGGGAAGATAGCTTCTCATCTTCACGAGGGAAATATCGCAAGATTTCCCAGAAGTCTCAGGAGAAAGCCATGCCCACATAGAGGCCTCATTGGCTACTCAATGGCTATCTCCAGATTAACAGGCTGGACTCCACCCCTACATTTCAATCATAAAATTAACATAAGCATATGACTGCCACACTGTTCTACCCAGCCCTTATAGGACCCCTCTGAGTTTCCTTCTTTACTACCTGAAACAATGAATGGCGAGTCTGACCTAGGTTGTAGGGTACGTCTCTATTGAAGATCCTTGAAACAAAGGAAGTTTCCCACTTAAGATTATGACTTGTACCCATGTACATGCTCTGGTCTAGCCAGATTTTAAGGTAGAATTGGGGTCATTATAGTGGGGATGGGGGGAGGAAGCATTAAAGAACTAGAGGAAAGTCTTGTCATTGGTGCTATAGTGCACCCTGACTGGCCCATCTCCTCCCACAACTCTTCTATAAGAGGCATGCTTACAGATGGGCTTTCGGTCTCCATTCCGCCCTCCTCCCCCCACCACCCCAAATTCACGATGGCATGATTTTTTTGTTCTGGGTCTTTGATGCCTGATATCTGATCCTATCAACACCTCATGATCACCCAGGCTGGTGTGCTTCCTCTGGGTGAACTTTGTTGCTTCTCAACTGGATGGCCACTTATTTATTTTCAAGGCTTTATGACCCCAGATGCTGTATTTTTTGATAGCCAGGCACCATCAACTTTCTTCACATCTGTTTATGCACCTATTTTATCTTCATTGATCATGTTGGGAAGGTGAGCATCACAGAATGACAGATTATTAGAAGCGTTCTTGCACTGAGGGAGTATTGAGTAGAGACCCAGTGACCATCTGCTACCGTAATACTAAACCTGTAAATATATGTACGTAGATATATTTCCTCATCCTCATATGAAATATATATCTATATATGTACATGCCTGTATTTAGACTTTTATAAATGCCCTTGGGAATTCAGGACAGATAAGCCCCTTGGGACCAATATTAAGAGTAGCCATACCCGGAAGGTAAGGGCAAGGTGGGGAGAGAGAAGGGGAACTGATCATAATCCCCTCCCAGGGGGATGGACAGAAAAGTGGGTAAAGGGAGACATCGGCCAGTGTAAGACATGAAAAAATAATAATTTATAAATTATCAAGGGTTCATGAGGAAGTGAGGGTGGGGGAGGGGAGGGGAAAATGAAGAGCTGATACCAAGGGCTTAAGCAGAAAATGTTTTGAAAGTGATGATGGCAACAAATGTACAAATGTGCTTGACACAATGGATGGATGGATGGATTGTGATAGGAGTTGTACTTGGTTTTCATTTCTTTAAGTCTCTACTTGATACTGGTTAAGCATTGGCTGCTGACTGGAAGGTCAGCAGTTCTAAATCACCAATCGCTCCTAGGAAGAAAAAGGTGGCTTTCCACTGTAAAGAGTTTCAGCCTTGGAAACTCACAGGGCCTTTTCTGCCTGTCCTGTAGGCTCAAGATGGGTCGGTATCAGCTCAATGGCATTGTTAGCTTTGGCTTAAGTTCTTTACATTGATAAGGGATTCTGATAAGTTCAAGTCCGAAGTCTTGAAATTTCTAGAAAAGGTACTTGTGTCCATTCATAACAGTGCAAACATTTGTTTATCTTCAGACTAAGAAATGGAACTAGTAAGAATTTTAATCAAAAGACTTCATTTGCAATTAGTGTGTGTTACAGGTGGGCTTAGTAGTTTCGGAAAGACTCTAGTTTGGTGCTGTGGGAATGGTTCATCAGGAAGAAATCAAGGCTCAAAAAAGAGCAGAGCCAAGGTTTCACAATGTTGTTATGACTAACAGCATCAGGAGGCTTTGTGGGATTGTCTGTCCTGGTCATCATCAGATGCTTAGCATAATTAGCCAGGCTAGTCTCTTCCCACTCCATTTCCAGGAGCACCCTCAACTCACCTCTGCCCCTCCATTGTGACAACTACAGAAGTCTCACCTATATTGCCCAATGTCCCAGACCCATCTCATTCCAAACCAACATTCCTCGAGCCAGCAGAATCTTTCTCCTCTGGAGTGACTGGTGGATTCAAACCTCTAACCCTTGCTGTTAGCAGCCCGCTGCTTAACCCGCCCTGCCCCAAAGGGAAGAGAGAAATCGTCCAGAGTTGTGAATCAGTTGACTTCAAGGCAGCTGTGTACGTGTGTTTCCTGAGTTACTTCTGGGAACTATTTCAGAAACTTTTGAAGATCGAAAAACCGTTGTTAGAGACTGCCCCGTCAGCTCTGACTCACGGTGACTCTGTGTACAAGAGAAGCAACCTTAGCTGGTCCTGGGCCATCATCTTCTCAACCGTTGGTCAGTTTCAGCCCAGGATTGCAATCACCGTGTCCGTCCTTCTCCTCCAGGACTTGTTTTATCTCCCGCCACCCTCTCTTTTACCAAACATGAGGCCACTTTTCAGGCGCTGGTCTCTCCTGAGAACATGTCCGAAGTACACAAGACAAAGTCTCCTCCTCCTCCCTTCTCTGAAGCATCCTGGCGGTACTTCTTCCGAAACAGCCTTGCCTGTTCTCCTGGCAGCCCACGACACTTTCCATATTCCTTGCCAACAACAAGACTCTAAATGTTCCTTGGTCATTTGCCTAAGATGGTGTAGCAGTGTCTCGAGGGAGGGTTCAGCCCACTCGGGGAGTGGACTCTGATGGCCTCATAGATCTTTTTCTTGTCTCAGTGTTCTGGCGCATGACAGCATAATCAATTTGTGGATGCTGAAAACCTGCTGAGGAAACAAGGGGAGCAGGGTCGAGTTCTCCTGAAGAAAGATCTTTCCGAGTAGCCTGGGCCAAGCAGAACATTGCAGTGTGCGGTTTTCACAAGACAGAAATGTCTAGTCACTCAAGATGAAGGGAAAAGACAACTTTTTTTTTGCGTGTGTGTGTGTGTGTTTGTGCACGTGCTCCCGCTCCCTCCCCCCCATATTCAAATCTAGCACGGTGATCCGATAGATATTCCATTTGCCAGTCAAGCACCTTCTTGCCTTTTGCAGGGAACCTATCGCACACTAGGTTTTCGCTATTCGACAAAATATGAAAGGCAGAAATGGAGACTTGGGGACAGAATGTCAACCACTTTCCTCCCTCCCCTTCCTTCCGTTTTCCTTCTCTTCCTTCCCTTTTTTCTTTCCCCGTATGGTATTCACACATATGAGAAGAGTTCATTCCACATATCTGTATTGTGAAATCAAATGACGTATGGTTCTGCCAGTTCAAGTACTGTGCTCTGTTCGTGTTTATTTGAACATTTAAAAGTAAGCAGCTGTCTTAGCAAGCTCTGTAAAGAAGCAAGTGTGGTGCTTTCCTGGCTTCTCCCTCGGTTGTAGGTATTTCCAGAGAAAATAAACCCAGAACAAGACCTTGGTGGTATCAGGGAAGGGAAAGTCGGCCACTCTGACCCTGGATCCAGGCAGCAGCTTTCTTTTTCTGGCTACAGTGGAGTCCGGTCCTCCTCAAGGCAAACCAGGTGTTAAGCCGGATTTTCTAGTCTCTGTTGTTACTTTTGATTGTGAATTGGGAGAAGGGTTACAGAGCAGGACATCAGCTTCATATTCAATAATCCATACGCAGCTTGTTTCCTCTCACGGACTGCAGTCTCCTTGGTATGGAATCATCCACATCTTCCCAAGGGCTCCAGTTTCCATTCCGACTACTTTCCTAGCCCATCTGAAGTGGAACCTTGGTGTGTATACTGTTTTTTTCACCTCAGATGGTTGGCTGTTCCTAAGTCTTGGTACCTCCCTAGAGCTATTGTCCGCCTTGTAGACATGTCCATTGGCTGGCCATGGATATCGAACCGTGAGTCAGTTCTAGACGTGAAGCTTGACTAAGGGCTGTCATCTCAGGGGGGCTATCAGTTTCAATCCAACCAATAAGCCTGGTCTCTTCTACGGTTCTGGGTTCTCTTCTACCTTTTCTTCTCACTGTCTCCAGGAGGGATCCCATTCAGAGCTTTTGGCAGCCATGGCTGGGCATAATCTAGATCTTCTGATTTCAGATCCTGGAGACAGATGTTCATGTGGTCCCTCAGTCCACTGGGCTACCTGAGTCCATGAGACCTTGCATTTTCCCCATTCTTCTTTCCTCCAGACAGAGAGAGATAAACAGTCACACATTCCATAAGGTTTTCAATGACTGACTGTGGCTGTCATGTAATCATGTCAATTTCAGGATTGGGAGTGTAGGGGTGAAGTCTAGTCTGCCCATCTGGAGATAGCCCAGGAGACCTCTGTGTGGGCATGGCTTTCTCTTGAGAATTCTGGGAAATCTCACAGTATTTTCCCTGCTTGGAGACACTCTACTGACAAGACCCAAGATTCACTCCCTGGCAGACATTGGCCTGTAATTATTCTGGCATCACTGCATGTGCTTCATGAAGTCTGAAGAGGACTTATGGATTGGTGGTGGACATATGGGCTAATATTGGACTTATGGACTTGGACTGGACTGAGTTGGGATGCTTTTTTCAATGTTCCATTCTTCTTGTATATAAACCTCTCCCTTACAGACATAGGCATGTCTATAAGTTTGTTTCTTTAGTCTACCCCGACTAACACACTGACCTTTCAGGAGAAGAATTCCAGAACTTCCTTTCTTTTTCAAAAATCATTTTATTGGAGGTTCATACAGCTCTTATCACCATCCATCCATACACCCATCGTGTCAAGCACATTTGTAAATATGTTGCCTTCGTCATTTTTAAAACGTTTTCTTTCTACTTGAGCCCTTGGTATCAGTTCATTATTCCAGAACTTTCTTGAGGGGAATTCTGGGTGGACCTTTCAACCATCAAGTGAGTGCATGATTCACCTTTGGCACCAACTGGGGATTCTCCATGTCATTCCATAAGACTGCTCAACATTTTTTTTTTCTTCTCCTGGGAAAGCAGAGATGCGGTCTGAAGAAAGTGAGCGGTTAGTTTATAAACTCTTTACTGAAAGACACCCAGATTCATGCTTCCTAAACAGGAGGAACAGAAATTACAGTTAAGGATGAACAAAACCAACCATGCTTTGACCTTCAAGTAGCCTGCACTAAAAGCAAACTGCACTCTTCCGTGGGTGGGCCCTGCAGCTCCCCTGCCCAGTCTCTGCTGGAGCTATGCCCAGCAAGTGCCTGGAATGTTCTTCCTTCCAGGGCCCCTGCCCCACCCAGCTGTCATCGAGTCTTTCTGTGAGCTGCGTTGCCTCTCCCCGCCCTGTCCTCTGAGTCTCTCCTCCTGTCCTGGTTTCTCTCTGACTGCCCTTCACCTTGAGGGAGAGCTCTGTGTTTGGGTGCTAGGCTTATTCCCCACAGCCTGTGTCTGAGCCCTGGGTACAATGAGTTCAGTAGATAACAGGACACACACACACACACACACACACACACACACACACGCCCCGTGAGATATCACATCCATGTCTGGTATTTGCTCAACTCCTAAGAAGTCCATCCGGAGAGGCAGATAATACAGCTCAGTTCTCCAGCCCCCATAGGCTGTACCAGGTGAGGAAAGGCTCAGGCTAAGTTGAGATCAACTCCCTGTTGGACTGTCGCAATCTTAGCTCGGGGTGGGGGCGGAGAGAGGGGGGCACGCTTTCGAATTTCTGTCTCCTTTCTTATCCCTTATCTATGCAGACCAAACTCCTCAGTCCGCAGGGGCCTCTTCTTGAACCGGGGTGTGTTACTCACTGACTGTCACCTTGTCCGTGCTGATTCATGGCGACCCTACTGGAGGGCTGCCCCTGTGAGTTTCCGAGACCTAACTCTCCCAGGAGCAGAACGCCTCATCTTTCTCCTGTGATGTGTGTCTAGAGTCTGGGTCTATCCAATCACTTCACATGCATGTGAGAGTCAGGGAAGGACGAAGGAAGACAGGAGAGAGAGAGGGCGAAAGTCCCACAGACTGCCGGAGAACAAACAGCCCTGTCTCGGAACTCGTCTCAAGAGACTTCGCCCCATGCACTTTAGACACACACGTGTTATCAGGAGAGTCCAGGCGAAGGACGCCGTGCTTGGTGACATGGAAAGGCGCTGAAAACCAAGAGGACCGGTCAGGAGATGAGCGGACCTGGTGGTCGCATCACTGAGCTAATGTGTGGCAATAGACGCAGCGAGGCTGGCAGGGTCTTCTGGCCCACTGGGAGCTGCCCAGCCTGGAGGGCACTCGCAGCCACTCTGAAACTCTAGACACGGCCATTCTTTTGCTCTCCCTGCCACGTAGCAACCTGCCCTTTCATATTTAGAAATACATCCGCGATTGCATCACCCAGTTCCACTCCTGGGTGGGGATGCCCCCACAGAGAGATGTTGTAAGAGCCCCCCTGTCTGACATCTCTCAAAACCAAAAAGAAAAAAAAAAAAAAGGAAAAAATCAAGAGAAGATTGCTCCAGGATCGGGGGTGGGTTGGGGGTGGGGGAAGAATTCTCATGAATGAGAAAGGACTGGGTATGGAGTTCCTAAAATCTCGATTACGTTAAGTGAAGCCATACTTAGAGTCAAAGGAGGGTTTGCGCTTCGACTCTTCTCCCGCCGGAGAATTTGACGTGTTTAACTTGGCGAGGCCCTGGGTCTCTCTGTCTCCTTCCTTTTGGAGAGCTGGCCTCTGAAAGGGAAGCCGTGTTATGCTTTCTGCTGCTCGGTGGCCCTCGCCTGCTTTGCGTGTGGTACTTGAGCTTTGTGTAGAGTTAATTCTGTCTCCTTGACTCCGTGCCAGGAGCCGGGTCTTCACTGATGCTGGGGAAAGGGCCGCGGGGATCTGCTGCTGCAGGGTGCTGCTGAATTAAACCTGGCTCATCGCAACCCTTAGGGTAAGTGGTGGACTACTCACCTGGAGGCCGGCAGATCAAATGCACCAGGGGGTCCTTACGAGAAAGATGAAGCTGGCAGCTCCTATAAAGAGGAACAGCCTAGAAAACCTCAGACAGGCTTGGTATGGGTCCGAATCGCCTCCCTGGTGGCAGGTCAGGTTTAGATGAGGTGACTCTTCCCCAAAGCCACTCTTCCATAGAGTGGCTGGTAGATTCTAACTGCTAGACTTTGGGTTCACAGACAAGTGCTTAACTTTTATGCACCAAGGCACTTAATGGTGGTCTAGCACACAGCTACCCATCCCTCACTTGTCCCTAAGGTTAGGTTTCAGAGTGGAGCCTGTTATGAGACACTGGTGTTATGTGATGCCTGGGGCTGTGGCCCAGCTGTGGTGTCTCTCACTCACGTACCCCTGAATACCTCAAAACATGCTTCAGGTGTGGCATGCTGGCCACCAGAGAACCCTTAAGGATAGTCCACCACCCCCACCTCTCACCACCTGCCCTGAACGGTGGTCTGCATTAGCATCAGCCTTCTCCCCCTCCCCATCTCTCCTCCATCAGCCTCCTTGGCATCTTGGACCCTTGCCAGACCTCTCTGGCCTGCCAGCACCTTCAAGCCATCCCACTGCTAACCTGCCTCCTCTGTGAATGGACAGAGATGTTGCAAATACACGGGAGACCTGTAACTTAAATGCTGCTCTCACTAGTCTGGGACTTCTGGGGTATCATTTGGGGCATCCCAGACCAACTACCAGTGGGACCCAAACTATCAGAGGCACTACCTGAAAAGTTTGTTGAAGTAGTTGTAAATGCCAAACGTCAGACAATGAGACTGTTGATAAGTGAGAAGAGGGTGTAGATGGAAGAGGACCTGGATCTGAATGCTGTGCCCAGCCACTTCCTGGCATTCTGGTCTAAAGAAAGCCAACTAACTATTATGCCCTCCAGTCTGCACTCTGAGAGGAGCAAGGTCCAGCCCCATAACTCAGAAGAAATTAGGTTTAGGACCCACCCAACCCCTGTGTGTGAGATTAAGAACAGAACAAAAGAAAGTCCTACAGGCACAGCTGGTAGCATTTCAATGCAGGTTTGAGGCAGATGCGATTCACTCTGTCAGCCACAAGAAGAACAAGGGTTCTGGGCCAACTTTAAACACCCACACTGGGTTTTCCTGGCTGCAAAAATAACAACACGAGGTCATCACCTTGCTCGTCCACAAAGTGCTGTTAATCCTTTGACTTTCCCCAGAGATTAATCTGCAAAGCTTTCATTTGTGCCGCTCATCAGGCTTGGCAATTAGGTGCACTTTTTAAAAAAGGTTAGACTTGCCATTTATTTCGCCCCCCCCCCCCCTCAAGCTTGCAGAGTAGAATGTCATTGTGTGCATATTTAATTAATCGAGTTGACATCTAGATGTTGACAAGTATTTCTGCAAAGCCTACAGAAGGAAATGAATGCTCTGCCCTGGGAAACACACACAGCCACACAAAAGAGGCCCATTTCCCTCAAGAAGGATAGACTTGAGGTACACCAGCTTGGTGATATTATTTGGTGAGAGAGTCTCTCTCCTCTCGACTCGCAGTTTTGTGGACACGATTTCATGGGATTCCTCAAGTGTCATTCTTCAACGAGATCTGTGATGTCTTTATAGGCTCTGGTAATGCTAACATTCAGACTCAAGGCTGCTGCTTCAGCAAAAATTAATTGGATGGGTCTATGGCTATTCCATGGTAATGCATGGCAGGGCTTCTGTGCTAGCCCTGGGCCTGCCTTTTTCATTAATCAGCCAGAGAGCACGTCTCAGGAAGGCTTTTGGGATCTTAATCACCTGAACTCACCTCAGCATGCAAAATCAGAGTCCCGGAAAGGTCGTTAGCATAAATTATCCCATCACTCAACCACAAAAGCATCCTTCCTTTGGCAAAACATTCGTGACTTTTAAGCCACTTCCTTATACAAGCGTTTGTGCTCCATAAAACTCTTCACGCAGTGAAAGAGAACCTGATGTTCTTACCAAACCAACCAGACAAATGTGTGGCTCTGCAATGGAAGCTCAAACTCCTGCTGCAATCTTGCTTGGCTTAAATCTGTGACTGTGCTTTGTTTTTTTTCATTTTAAAAAAATCGCTCTCATGAGCCGGCTTCTGGCAGTTTTATCAGCCATGCCCCTGTTGAAATGAATGCACTGCATCCCTGAATGTATGTGTTAGGAAGAGACTCTGAAGCTACAGACTCCTGGTAGCTTACTGGGTTATGCTGTGGGCTGTCAACCAGAAGTCGGCCGTTCAAAACCACCTGCTGCTCCTTGGGCAAAACATGAGGCTTTCCACTCCTGTAAAGATTTATGGAAACCCTGGAACCCACAGGGGCAGGTGTTGATAAACCATACAGTTGCTATGGGTCAGACTGGACTTGATGGCAGTGACTTTTGAATAGCATAAGTACCCCGCTTTAGGAACTCTCAGTCCTCTGTCCAGCCCTGGGGGTTTTCTTCACTTCAGAAACCCTCTAGAGATAATATTCTTGCTCTTACATCATCAATGCAAAAGGTAGACTCTCTTCGTCTCTTTATGTATTTGTTCACCAAACAGTCACTGAGTGCCTGTGTAGTTCCTAAGGAGGTCTGACGGTGAGTTCGACTCCACCAGCGGCTCCTTGGGAGAAAGGTGCTGCTTTCTGCTCAGATTACAGCCTCAAAAATGCAAAGGGGCCACTCTAGCCTGTCCTGGAGGGTTGTGGTAAGTTGAGATCGACTTGTAGGTTTGTGGTAGTGCGCAGCAGTATTCTGGCACCTGGAATACATCTGCCAAAAAGAAGAAAAGAGCCTTCCTCCCCGTGTAGCTTAACCTCTCACCGGGAGAGTTAAATCGCAATCAAGAGCTCTAATGGTCATTGTCGGGTGCCAGTGAATTGGCTTCCAGTGTCCCCACGGACAAGAGAGCAGGAGTCTGTCTGGTCCTGAGCCGTCCGCACCATGCTCCCCTTGCTTCAGCCACTGCTTCAATCTCACTCGTTTCTTAGTAGCTGGGTGTTTTAACCCCTGTACCAGCAGGGTTCTGTATTACAATCTCACCAATACTCTAGGGAAAATATGGCCAGGAGGATGGGGAGCTGGGGCCATGAAATGGCTGGTTGCCATATGAAATAGACTGCAGTGGTTTCTCCTAATGCTGCGGCCCTTTACTGCCATTCCTCATGTGAACCAGGTGACCCTTGTGGAAGGGTTGTTGGCCCCCCCAAGGGGGTCGCGCAACCCACAGGTTGAGAACCGCTGAAGTAGAGTGTTTAGGAGAGACCCTGTTGAGGAATGAGCTGAGAGGTGGGAGGAAGTGAGCTGGCAAGGCTTTGTCTGCTGTGTCCCTGACTCAGCAAGATGGCCAGAGGGGAAGGGGACCCAAGAAGAGAGGGCACCAGGAGAGTCATTAGAGACCTAATGGTGGTGGTCGGTCCTGGGGATTCCCATTCAGAGAGAAGAACTGAGTGGTGATTCTAGTGGTCACCTTTATGGGTGGCAGATTGGCAGATCAGGTCAGTTTAACGAACTACTTTTCGGTTGAAAGTCCTACACTTAACCGCTATCACACCAGGGCTCCTTAAGGCCCTCTGTGCCATTGACTTTATTCCTAGTGTCCCAGGGACCCACTGGCTTTGGTGGAGCTGTGTAACATGACCCAACACAATGTTTACAAAGCTGTCCCTGATCCTGGCTTGAGAATGGATGGACTAGGGTTAAGTGAGGTCAAGTCCATGTTTTTAAAAGTCACTTCAGAAAGTATGAAAACCCTTCTTGTTGTATGTGCTTTGAAGCCAGCTTAGAAGTGGGAAACCAAAGCAAACCACTGTCACCTCCCCCAGGCAGTCGCCCTTCTGTACTCCACTGCCTGCCCAGAACCTTCTCCACCCACCCCACTTGGACAGCAGCATTCCTGGAATGTTGCTTCTTCCATGTTGGGTGAGTATCAACACGCTATGAGCCCAGGCTTAGAGCGTGTTGCTATGGGCTTCAGAGGAACATGCAGACTAACACAGGAAAGGAACAGGACCCAGGCTCTGCCCCCAACATGATCCGTGGGGTCTCGCCGTCAATGTCAGGGTAACTCATAGCCACCAGAAGGTAATGTGAAAGCTCCCTTCAGGGCAGTCAGTGCACTCTCATTGTGGAAGACATGTCGTCCAGTCAAGGGCCACCTGGACAAACCAAACCCAGATCCAACTCCCTGCCCTTGGGTCCATTCCAATTCAACAAGACCCTACAGCAGTGGTTCTCAACCTTCCTAGTGCTGAGACCCTTTAATACAGTTCCTCATGTTGTGATGACCCCCTCCCAACCATAAAATTGTTTTCATGGGATCAGAGACCCTCGAGAGAAGGGAGGGTGATGGAGAAGCAAGGGTCTTATTCTGTCCTCAGGACCTTTGCTTAACCTTTGGATTCTCAACTTCCTTGGCTGTGAAGCATAAGGGGCTTTTGATTGTGGACCTGAGAATTTCCTTTGGTCAGTTTGGGGCACAGCTCAGGGAAGAGATATCTCTATCCTCATGAGATTCTCAAGAGGGCTGGTGGCCCATCCTGTGTGAGAAGTCACTGGACTGGGCGATTTCTAATATTCCTCCCTGCTCAGACTTGGTACACGGCCATCCCTTGCCACACAGTCAGAACTCGGTGTCCGGCTCACAGCTGGGAAATGTGGCAAAGCAGCCCTGGTGGTGCTGAGTTCAGTGTTGAGCTGCTAACCTTAAGGTCGGTGGATCAAATCTGCCCGCTGCTCTGAGAGAGATTGATGAAGCTGTCTTGGAAAAACCCTTTCTAGATTTGGGAGGAGTCGACACCAACCAGATGGCTGGTGGTTGGACTCTTCAAATAACAGCTTCCTTTTCTAAGTGAGAACAGATCATTCATTGGGTGATGACTAACACAGAAGGAAAAAGCAATCTGCCTAAGAAAAAAGAGGGAGAGTTGTGAAGGTCATCCTGAAAACCTGGAAATTTTATATGTATATATATAATTTGGGTTTTATATAAAACTTACATATATGCTTATAGAAAATATAGAAAATATTTACATACAAATACGCATATAAAAAGACACAGGGGGCTGAGCCCTGGTGGCGTAGTGGTTGTACGCGGGACTGCGGCCCACTAGGATGGAGGTTCAATTCCAGCAGCAGTTCCACAGGAGCAAAGGCAGGGCCTCCTACTCCCACCACCAGACGGCAGTGATGCCCCTCCCCCCCAAAAGACACAGGTTTAGATAATTTATTTGACTCTGTAATTTTTTTTTTGAGTAAAAAAATCATATCATAGAAAATTAGCCATGTCATGCATGGTGTGGCACCCTCTCTCTGTTTAACACATTTCGATCCACGGAAAATAAGTTCTACAAGCAAAAAGCATTTGATTCCCCCTCCCCACCCCACCCCGCCCCGCCCCTCCCTCCCTTCAAGGCATCTGTATGCACTTGCCTCTCCTGGGTAGTTCGCAGGAATGTGAACCCATGTGCCTGGCTTCTTGCATTTGGCCCGGTGTTTTCAAGGTCCATCGACGTCGCAGGATCTGTCCGCACTTCATTTCGGCATCCCATCGTGTGAACCTGTTGTTTACCCACTGAGGGACCTTTGGGCAAGGGTGGCTCCTGCTGCGGCGCCCCGACAGATATGAATCTACTGACGTCTCTGTTTTCAATTCTTTTGGGTAGATGAGGGGCTGCCAAAAGTTACTGGAGAAATCCTATTCCCTCTGCATTCCATTTCCCCACAAATCTCCAAGTTCCCCTTGCCCTAAGGAGTGAAATTGCTGGACTGAAGGGTTTATAGAGCTCCAAGGTTGGAACTTCTGAAGGAACTGTCCTTGACTTTTAAAATTTGAAGTGTTTAGCCAGCAGGAATTTATCCCTCCAGATTCAGAAGTCTAAGTGCAGGGTGTAGGCTGTAGTTGAGAACCCCCAACTCTATGTGGACTCCAGAGGCAGATCCTTGTCTCTCTCGAGCTTCTGTTCCTGGGAAAGCATCCTGTGACTGGGCGCCATGCTTCCTCCATCTCGCTGCCCTTGACGTTTCAGGACTGTGAATCAGGAATGCCTCTCATGTCCTCCAAGATGTTCCCTGCCCTGTCCTGTGTGAGCCATGTCCAGTGGCTGCAGTCGGGGCTGTACAGTGTGGGTTGGCTGTAGTGAAGATGGGTTTGCACCTCTGCCCAAAGGTGGCTGCTGTCTGCGAGGTGGAACAGGTTGGATGTGCATTCCAGAGCCCAGGTCAGGAGACCAGAACGGTGACAGTGACACAGCCATGGGGAGAAGGGGTGGGGGTCGGGTGGAGAGCGTGGGCTGTGGACCAGAGGAAATTTGGCTTTACTAACATCATCAGAGGTGTTTTAGAGAGGAAAGTGTGTGGCTTTTGATATTAAGAAACGAAGTAGAACAACCAAAATAGATGCGGCAGGAAGCCAACACACACGCGCGCACACACACGTGTACATGTTTGCTTGCTTTGGGCTGTGGCAGAGGTGCTTAATGGGGAAAAATGAGTATAATAATAAGAGTGAACACTTAGGGAAGGTGTCTGGTCCCCAGGGCCTCCTTGGGGCTTGCTGTTACCGTAAAAACCATACAGAACCCTGAGTTAGGCTTATTCATCCATTTGAATCATATGCGAGGAAGGCAGCTGCAAATGGCTTCTATTCACCATTTCTTTGGTTACATGCACACCAACAGCAGGGTTGTTTTATAAAGCCCTCCTATGTTGAATTACAACATTATTATAAGGTTATCAGGAAGCCTTTTTAAATGTGTTCTCCTCCTATTCCTTTACTACAACTTCATTCTCAACAAAAGAAGAAGAAAGTTATTGAAATGGGTCCACACATGCTATTAAGCTGCAAGGCGAGGAAGTTTGACAAAATCAGCCGCAGAGAGAAGCCACCAGTGCATGCTTGCAGCCCGGGAAACCTCAGCATTGCAGCAACACAGAAGTCTGGTTCAGATGGCAGATCTGACCAGAGTGCATTAGCATGGAGTGCTTGCTTCATAGATACATTTGAGCTGGTCATGAAAAAGATGTTCTTTTGTTGTCCTAGCTAATGACAGCGATGTTTTCCTCAAACAACGGTACATTCCTATGGAAGCACGGCACAGGAGTTATGCAGTCTTGGGTCACCCCCTCTGACCGGGTCACCGGTGCAATTCCCCCCACCACACACACACCCTCTTAGTGTCGCCCCTGCTGGCAGGGCAAGAGACAAATACTTAGCTGCTAACCTTTGGGGGAACATACCCACACGCCAGTCCTTCTTTGGGAGAATGGTGGTGGCCCTCTGCTCCCGTAGACTTCATCAATGGGGTGGATATACTCTGTCATGTGGGGTCATGGGGATTGGGCATTGACTGGACAGCACCCAGCAAATTACAGTGTTGTATCTGCCAGACACTCCTAAAAGTGTGTGTGCATATGTTTAATCATTCACTTACGAAAACCTCGTAGCAGCCTTATGAGGCACATAATACTGACATTCCCATTTCATGGGTGAGGAAACTGAGGCACAAAAAGGCAAAGTGACCCCCTCAAGCTACCAGGGAGAAGCAGGATTAGAACCGAGTTTAACTCAGAAACACGGTTCATAGCTGTTGAGGTCACATTGTTCTGATCCAACCGGACACCCCTTCCTAACCACACACAGACATCACACTCCCTGTGCCCCCAGACAAAAAGACATTAGGTGGCCAGCCTTCCTAGAGCTCAATGTGTCGAGTTCTCTGTCTGCACAACCTATCAAAGTGGACATTATCAGAGACTGATGCAAGCAGAAGGGTAGCAGAATGGATATGTGTTGGCCTGCTAACCAAAGTCAAGGGTGTGAAACCACCCGCCAATCCGGGGAGAGAGACAAGGCTTTCTATGTGGGGTAAAGAGCGATAGTCTTAGAAACCCACAAGGCCAGTTCTGTCTTGACCTGCAGTGTCACCTTGATGGCGGTGAGCTTGGTTTGGGTCTAGGCGGAGTAGAATGCAGCCTTGAGTGTACAGCACTGGCTTCCGCTGGGACCCACTCTAGATCACAAGTGAGCTTCCAGCAAAGGACACACAGCGATTGTTGGGCTGAAGGACAGCAGCGTCTGCAGGTTCCCGTGTTGGAGCTGCTGTAAAATGATAGCTAGGTTGCAACTGTCCTTCAGGCGAGACTGTCTCAAAGCAAGGCGCATCGGACGAAGAAGGGGGCATTGACATCCTCACAGGGGCAGGAGTCAGGAGAGCATCGCTGCATATATAGTCTCATCACACCCTCACCATTGCCTGCTGACATTATAGCCCTGGGCCTGGGTGATGATTCTCAGTCAGACAGTGGGGGGTCTTCAATTGGTGAACGGGCTGAGGCAGGTTCCTGAAACCTTGCTCTAGGGACTCCCCTTCCCCCCGCCATGCCTTCACTGTAAATGACCTCTTGCACAGTCAATGTGTGCTGACCCTGTGCTGGATGAATGTTCGGGGCATTCTCAGTGTGGGGATGTGCGGCGCAAGCTTTACAGGTTGCTCCCTGCCTCTGATAAACTTCTTGCTGCACAAGACCTCTTTGAGAGTTGAAAAGCAAGGATGCTACCTTTTAAAAGTGAATACAAATGAATTTTCTATGATTTAATAAAAGTAATATGACACACACACAAGTTTTTAATTTTATTAGTCATTTTAAAAATCATTTTTTGGGGGGGCTCATCCAATTCTTATCACGATCAATACATACATCTCTTGTATGCAGACCCCATTTGCACATTTGTTGCCATCGTCATTTATGAAGGATGCTACTCTGAGGACTAACAACCAGGGTGTTCTCCATGGCCTCACATGCACATGACTGTGGGACATTGACCGAGGAAGGCTGAAGAAGAATGGCTGCATTTGAATCATGGTGCCAAGGAAGAATGTTGAGCGTGCACTGCTAAAAGGATGCTCTCAGAGACAAGGCAGGGCAGGCTGCATGTCACGCATGTTGGACGTGTGTTCAGGAGAGACCAGTCCCATATGTTTGGTAAGGTGGACGGACAGAAAGGAAGAGGACGATCCTCAAGGCGATGCATGGACGCAGTGACTTCAACGATGGGCTCGAGCACAGGAACCACGGTGAGGATGGGGCATGACCGTGTGGGGTTCCCTCCTTTTGTGCTCAGGGGGGACTATGGGTTGGAACCAACTTGAAGACTCTGGGTATGGGCGGTGACCTCACATGCACAAGCCTCAGGTTAAACAAGGCCAGTTACACCCCCAGGTATTAGGTGCCCAAGGCCCAGGTAAAGAGCTGGGAAGTATTTGTGGCAGTCATGTACTGCCATGTGTGTCAATTTCAGGATTGGAAGTGTAGGGGTGGAGTCTAGCATGTCAATCTGGAGATAGCCAATGAGACCACTGTGTAGGCATGGCTTTCTCTGAGAATTTTGGGACGTCTCACAGTATTTTCGCTTGGAGGTGGAGACACTCTAATGACAAGACAACATGGCAGGATGCTGATAGCTTCTGAGTCCTGGAAACTGGAGGAGCTGGAGGAGAAGCCACATGGACTTACCCTGATGGAACCAGACCTCTGAAGCTGAAAACATCAAATAGAAACTCCTGCCAGTGCTGAGAAACTGGAGAAGCCACAGAGAATCGCCTGCCAGTGTTGAGATGCTTCTAGCACCACAGATACACAAGACTCTGCACCCACTGGCTGGTGAGTCTCCTGGCATCATTGCAAGTGCCTTGTGAATCTGAGGAAGACTTTATAGATTGGTATGTGACATATGTTGTGGGCTTGGACTGGAGGGGGTTGGGATGCTTTCTCAATGTTCCATTTCTCTTGTATATAAACCTCTCCTTTATTTACACATGCACGTTTATGAATTTGTTTCTCTAATCTACCCTGGACTAACACAGTCCTCGCTTTTTCAGGGGTGGAGGGAGATCAGGTTTGAGTCTTAAGGAGAGACTTCTGCAGAAAGTGACAGTGCTGAGGTGCAGGTCAACTCATGAGCTCTGAAGTCAAGCCCCAAACAATAACAACAACGACAACAACACAGCCACAACAAGCCAACTGCCTTTTGCTTGCCCCTGACTCATGTGGTCCCCACCCCTTGGTGTGACATCTGTGGTGGCCTGCAGGGTCAGCCATGTTGGAGAGGTTTCAGCAGAGATTCCAGGCTGAGAACAGACACGGATGAAGGCAGCGGCGACCCAGTTCTGAAGGATTCAAACAGAAACTCAGTGCCATCAATTGGATTCCCACTGTGCAACTCTAAAGGACAGAGTAGAACTGCACCCTGAGCAATTCGAGCCTGTGGGTCACGACCCCTTTGGGGGTTGAATGACCCTTCCACAGGGGTCACCCAGTTCATAGCAGTAGCAAAATGACAGTGATGAAGTAGCAACAAAAATAATTTTAAGGTTAGGAGGTCACCACAACATGCGGAACCTTATTAAAGGGTCACGGCATTAGGAAGGTTGAGACCCACTGCTGTAAAACTTTATGGGAGCAGGAAGCCTCAGCTTTCTCCATTGGGGCAGTTTGGTGGTTTTGAACCACTGCTCGTGCAATTAGCAGCCCACAGGGGATAATTCACTATACCACCAGAGCCACTGAAAACCTTAGGGATAGTAGCAGAACATTGACATAAGGCATTTGGCAAATCTGCTGCAGAAGTCTTTAAAGTGTAACAAAGCAATGATACCATTTAGGTGTTTCTGATCCTAGCCATGCTATTTTGATTCTCATCAGCCAGAAACCAAACCACGACTACCCAGTCGAGACTGACTCAGGGCAGCCCCACAGGACAGAGTAGAACTGTCCCTGTCCGTTTTCAAGTATGTGACTCTTTACAGGAGTAGAAAGCTCCATCCTCCCTTGGAGCGACTGGTGGTTTTGAACTGCTGACCTTGCACTTTAGCAGGCCCGTGTGTAACCCCAATGCCACCAGAGCGCCTTGATTCACCTCATGGGCATATGAAATTGGGACAGCGAATAAAGAAGACCAAAGAAGAATCGAGGTACTTGAATTATGGTGTTGGTGAAGAATATTCCAAATGTCATGAACTCCCAGAAGAACAGATCAATCTCTCTTGGAAGATTGGCAGTCAGAATGCTCCTTCGAACGAAGACTCTCAATGAGATGGAGAAGTGGCTGGAACAATGAACTCAAACAACATTTGTGAGGATCGTGTAGGACTGGGCGGTATTTTCTCTGTGCTGAGCACAGGGTCACTATGACTAGACAACACCCAATAAGAAGCACAGAGTGGCCCCATAGGGTCAAGCAGGGCTGGGGAATGTCTGGTCTGCGGGCTGTATAAAACCCATAAAGTCATCAACACCAGCTAACACCACATGCCTCCCCGAAGAGAAGCAGTCCCAGTCATCCTCTTAGGGGTCAGTTAATGAAATGTTTGATCAGTATGGCCTGAGAATGAGGTTATAAATACCCCAATGGCCCTTTGCAAAAAAAAAAAAAAAGAAGTTCCCCCATCCCAGTGTTGGGAAACTGCCCTTAGGGTTTTCTCTCACTAATCATTATGGGATCAGATATTACCAAGCCCCCACCCACACATCCTCCACACCGCCCCCCGCCAGTGCACCACAGTGCCATTGCTTTGATTTAAACTGCCAACGTTTGTTATTGCTGTTAGTGCCATCAAGTCAGTTCTGACCCGAGTGATGCTTCGTGCGACGGAAGGAAAGCCTGCTGGGTTCTGCACCGTCCTCACACTGTTCCTATGCCCGAGCCCAGTGTGGCAGCCCCTGTGTCCATCCCTGAGGGCATCCCCCTTTTTCGATGACCCTATACTTGACCAAGCATGCTGTCCTTCTCTAAGGACTGGTTCCTCCTGACAATATGCTTAAAGTAGGTGAGACAAAGCCTTGGTTGGTCTAAAACCAAACTCGGTCTATTGTCATTGAGTCAATTCTGACTCATTTCATGCTTATAGGACGAGGTCGAGCTCCTATCTCAGGGGATGGGGCCCAGTGGAAAGTCAGCCAAGGGTGCCCAGGGGAACTCCTTAAGTCTCAGTTCTCCCAGGTGGCATGCTGAGCCCCTCTTCTCTGCTGGCATGGGTGAGACCTGCAAAAGAAAGGAAGGGGTGTTTTGTAGAGACCCTCTTTGCAGACACCTCCCTCACTGACCCCACCAAAACCGAGGGTCAACTGATGGCAGAACAGGCCCTGCAAGTCCTGCTGATGTTTCTTTTCTGATAACTGTAGCAGGTTCCTCTCCCCGACAGGGGCCTCTTTCTTTCCCCGGAACCAGAAGGGAAGGTCCCCTTTCTCTCTTCAGTAGCGCCAAGAACAACGTTCCATTGACAACGTGAATGGAGCGTTTCTTACCCTGGGCCTCTCCTCCCCCTGCAGAGTGGGCTTTTTCTTTCCCCTCTGGCTTCGGAGGGTGATGACTCACGTTCTCCACTAGCAGCCAGGGGGGCTACCCAGGGCCTCAGACAGACGCCTTCACCACAAACCAGCTGCAGAAGGGAGGCCGGCTGCAGACTCTCCCAGGCAGGTCTTTATACTGGCTAGTTCTGCTTGAATCACGAGTCTCAGAGTCCTCCCTACTTCCAAGGAGCTCTACAGTAGACGAAGGGTTGAGTTGCTAACCACAAGGTCACGGGTTCAAAACATACCACCTGCTCCATGGGAGACTGATGAGGCTGTCTGCATCCATAAAGATTTGTACAAACTCACAGGCAGTGAGTCGATGGCCGACTTGTAGTGACCCCTTATGAGTTTCTGAGGCTGTAATTGTTAGTGGGGACAACCCTGTCCTTCTTCCTTAGGGTAGGTGGTGGTTTCGAACAGCGAACCTTGTGAATCACAGGCCAACATATGACTTCTTGCCACTAAGTCTCACAGTCACCTGATAAGACAGAGTAGAACTATTCCTTAGGATTTCTGAAGCTGTGAACCTTTAAGAGAACACATAGCTTCATCTTCCTCCCTCTGTGCAGCTGCTGGGTTTGAACTGCTGCTCTTTTGGGCTTGAGCCCAGTGCTTAGTACACAGGGCCAGGTCCAGGAAGCCAGTCCATCTGTGTGTTCTCTGTTCTCTCCCCTCAACCTTTTTGATCTCACTGTTTCTTGCATTTTCCAAAGCAAGTCAGGAAACTGGGTTAAAAATATTTCTTTAAAACCACAGTGAGAGGAACGAACTATCAAAAGAAGCAAAGGAAAAGACTGACATTGAGCATGACTTCCAAGGTAATAAACAAGGGTGAACCCTTGCTCCCAGTGTCCCACACCATAAAAGCTTACTGTTTTCGGATTTGCTGCAGACATTAGAGTGGTCATGGGGCAACAGGGCCTGGTTTGCTGTCAATCCTTGTCCTCCAGGTGGCCCTGGCTCTTAGCAACCCTCTGTTCAACTGAAAGACACACTTTCCAGTCCTAGCCAATCCTCACTGTGGTTGCTATGGGTGAACCTCATTACTGGGTTTCCATCTCCCTGAAAGGCTTCCTCTTTTTCCGATGACCCCCTGCTGTGGCAAGTAGGGTGTCCTCCAGGGACTGTCTTCTCCTTGATACCAAGTCTGAAACGTGTGAGAGGAAGTCTCATCATCCATGCTTCCAAGGCACATTCTGGCTGCACTTCTATGAGAACTGTTGAATTAGGTGCCATTGAATGAGTTCCAATGTATAGCGCCCTATGTGCAACAGAAAGAAGCACTCCTGGGCCTGTGCCATCCACATAATTGTCAAGTTGCAGCCACTGGGTGAACACATCTGCTGGGGCTTCTTCCTCCTTTTTGTCACTCCTCCACTTTACTAAGAGGAATGTCCTTTTCTAGGGACTGGTCTTCTCAGACAACACGTCTGAAGTCCCGCCATCCTTACCTTTAAGGAGTATTCCGGCTGTATTTCTTCCAAAATGTATTTGTTTGTTCTTCTGGTAGTCCACTGTCCTTTCAAGAGTCTTCACCAACTCTTCTGGTGAAGTGCATGGTCGAGGCAATGGTCTTTGCACTGATTTCAAAAATACCAATTCTTTGGCCTTCTTTATTCTTTTATTCATAGTCTTGTATTTTTTTAAAAAAAACATAAAATCATTTTATTGGGGGCTCATCCAACTCTTTTTTTCCCATACAACTCTTACCACAATCCATACATACAACCTTTGTGTCAAGCACATTTGTACATTTGTTACCATCATCATTCTCAAAGCACTTTCTTTCTACTGAAGCCCTTGGCATCAGCTCCTCATTTCCCCCCTCCCTCATGAACCCTTGATAATTTATAAATTATTATTATGTTATCAGGTCTTACACTGCCTGATGTCTCCCTTCACCCACTTTTCTGTTGTCTGTCCCCCAGGTAGGGGGTCATACGTAGATCCTTCTGATCGACTTTCCCCTTTCTACCTGACCTTCCCTTGACCCTCCTGGTACTGCTACTCTCATTGTTGGTACTGATGGGTCCATCTGTCCCAGATTCCCTGTGTTTCCAGTTTTTATCTGTACCCATGATCTTGCTTTCACAAAGATATAAGGCAAATGAAAATACCAGGGTTTAGGTAAGGTGCATCTCCAGTCTTAGGGTGACATCTTTGTTCTTTAACCCTTTGAAGGGATTATTCATAGCTGATTTGACCAACACCATACATCCTTGACTGCTCTCACAGACCTTGATTGAGAGTCTAAGTAAAATAAAATCCTTGACAACATCAATCTTTTCTCCATTTATCATGATGTTGTGAGTTCCATTGTGAGGAATGGTTTTTCTGTATGTAAGGTTATAATTTCCAGCAAAGACTATAGTTTTTTAATCTTCCTCAATGAGTGTCTCAAGTCTCCTTGGTTGTCAGCAAGCCGGTTGTGTCCTTGTAGACAGTTAAGGAGTCTCCTGATCCCGTTGCCGAATTCTTCTTCATGTAGTCTGCTTGGTTAAAGATGGCAGCCTAGAAAGCCCTATGGGCCAGTTCTAGCCTGTCTTCTAGGGTCACAGTGTCAAGATCAACTCCATGGCACCCAGCAGCAAACCACCCAGATCTACCTGATGAAAACTGGGTCCCACGGGAAAGTTTCATCCGAAGTATTCCTGACCAATATCCCTCACCTGTAGCCACCGTCCTGTCTTGTGGTGTCTTGTGTGTTGCTATGCTGCTGAATAGGACTTAGTGGTGTATCTAGACTAAGATTGACTTGGGGGGGGGAGAGTCAATCTTCCCTCCAAGTGACCTCTTTTCCTAAAATCAGCCACAAAAACCCTGCGGACCACAATGATGAGATTCCATTGCCCTGGACTCCATGAGTCGGGAACACCCCAACGATTGCTGACAACAGTGTAAATGGAGAGCCCTCCAGCCAAACCCCACTGGCCCTACCTCCCTTCCCTCATTCAGATACTTCCAGGGATAAAGTCACACTGACCAGTGGGGACATGTGTCCTTGCTTGTCCTGCTTTGCTCTGTAGTTGACACAGAGTGGGCCAGCCCTCCTCTCTCCCCAAGGCAGGCGAGGAGGGGGGATTGGTGCCCAGACCGAGTCGGCAGCTGGCTCTGTGAGGCCTCTGCAAACACCAGTGTTCATTCTGGGCATTTTTCTTTGACTCACCCTGGGTGATAAGCCAGGAGGGAGACTACAGGCCAGTCCGGCAGCATTCAGGGAGGCTTTAGCTTCTTACTGTTGGGGGTTGGGTTTCAGAATTTGCCAGGGCCTTGAATGAAATGACTGTAGCGTGGACAGAAAGGTAGCCATTCTGGGAGCCAAGACCCCAGAGGGAACAGTACATGGAGTGATGAACTTACTGCAGAGGATGAGAGAAGCTTTATTCTCTTGGTTCCCATTGCTGTCTTTATTCATGGACTTGGCCAGTGACCTACGTACTGGAGAAATAATGGCAAACACACATACGCCTAGTCCTGGCCCAGCTGTTGCCGGGGGGCGGGGGAGGGGAGTGGTGGTTGGGATGATGGAGCCTTGCTGAAAACTGCAAGCAGCATGGGTTAGCATCAAGTGCTGTGAGGGAGGGGTACCTGGGGAGCTGCTCATATAGTGTGGGGTCTGACCTGGTTAAGGAGCCCCATTGGCACTGTATGTTAGCCTTTGACAGTGAATCATGGGGTCAGTGGTTCAAGCCCACCAAGTGCTCTGAGGGAGAAAGATGAGGCTGCCTGTTCCCTTAAAGATACCCAGCCTTGGAAATCTAGGGAGTGGATCTCTTCTGTCCATGGTGGGTCGGTGAATAGGAATGAACTCCAGGGCCAGGGGTGGAGAATAGCCCTGGTTGGGCAGGTCAGGGAAGAAGCTGAGGAAGAGCGATGCGCCTGGTGCTGAGGAAAGACAAGAAAGGGAAGAGGAAAAGCCAAACTCCAGACTCACTGCCATTGAGATGCTTCCCCCTCACAGTACCCTGGAGCCCTGGAGGATAGACTTGAACTGCCTCTGTGGATCGGAGTGGAAAGCCTCATCTCTCTCCTACAGAGCAGAGCGGGGTGGGGGGGTGGGGGGTTCAAACAGCCAACTTAGTGGTGAGCACGTCAATGTGTGATCCACTATGCCCCCGTAGTTCCCAGGGAATCAGGATGAGGGAAGTAGGGTTGGATCCAGGAGTTGAGAGCTGGGGTGAAGACAGGAGGCGCTCATGAGTCTGGGACAGGGGAGTGGGGAAAGGAAGAGGCTACCTAGGAGGGGTGCTGGATCTTTTGAGGTTGTGTTTCAGCCAAACCACCATGAAGGAGTCCCTGGGGGTGGTATAGGTGCTGGATGTTTTGGTGACCACCTGAATGGTGGATGGTTTGAGCCCTTCCAGAGCAGTGTCCATAGACAGGTCTGGGGATCTACTTCTGAATGATCACAACTTTGGAAACTCCATGGAGCAGTTCTGCACGGGACGCTTGGTGTTGCCACGAGCCGACATGTACTTGGCCGTGAGCAGCACAGAGTCGTAAAAAGTCCCTGGCTGTCTTAAAGGTGTGGGGAGGGGCCAGGAGGGCTGGGGTTGCATTTGCATTTTGAAAACACCTCCCTGGCTGTGAGGGAAGGCCTTGGGAGCTAGTCTCTGCGTTGAGAACTCGGCTAAGTGGGCCAGGATGCACATGTTGGAGATCACCTTTGGAAGCTTGGCTTGAATCCTGGCTTCATGCCTCGATGCTGGCGTCACCTTGGGCACACCAACCATTCTGAGGCTCAGTTTCCCCCTCTATAAAGTGGATGTAATAATACCTCCCTGTGGGTCGTCGTGGGCATCAAGGAAGCAGAGTCAACATCTTGCTCAACATAGCAGACTCTCTTTGGGCTGAGGGTAGATGCTTACTTTGATAATAGATGTGGTAGGTCACACCCTTTGACAAGAAGGAAACATGTTGGGCTTCAACCTGACCGACGCCTTCCTACAGATGCGTAATTTGGAAATGCCCACTCTTGCCTCTCAACAACACAACTTGATAGTAAAACCAGTGCTTGTTAAATTGTTTACACAAGGTGCTGCCCATCACGCCATGTGATTGCAGAATGTATCAGATGATAGACAGGAGAGAGATGAACCTCCAGGGAATACATAAAGCACCAAGTGTGTATTGTAAATATCGAAACCAATAAGTAAGCGATTGGCTGTGTCGTAAGTGCATATCTTACTGACGAATGAGAGGCTAATGGACATATTTAACCCAAGTGGGGTGGGTAGGTCAGCTTTCTCTTTGATCAATCTAGGATTGAAATTTCTGGGCTCTCCACTTATCAGTGGCCCACGGTTCTTTTGGAATGGAACTGCAAGAGACCCTAAGCCAAGGGTCTTGTTAAAAACCTGCAGGAGCCAACTTTAACAGGCACCCACAGGCCAAAGATGATATGATCTGACCACCAGAGATATGAAATATGTCAAATATATCTAAACTCTTGAACCTATAATGCCATCCATCCTCACTGGAAGAGGCCATGAAGGCAATACATTATTCTGAAACTTTGTACATCAAGAGGAGGAACCAGGCAGCGCCGGCTGCCTTTCTGACAAGGACGGAACCAAGCAGTAGCACAGCTGGGGCACTTTTCTTTATAAAATGGTCTCAGCTGATCGACAAAGAAGTAACGGCAGATGTAGAGTCTCGCCATTTTGCCAGGCTTCATGAATGAGCGACTGCAGGTCCGAGTCCACAATGGCGGCTAATGTCATAGAGACAGCGCTCCATTATGTGCCTCCCGATGGAAGAACATGACGCAATGTTGAAAATTGCCAAGGGAGCAAGAAACTTGAACGTGATCCAAGTAAGCAGGACTCAACCCCGACTTTCAGGAAACAGAGGCGACAAAGGGACTAGTGACATGGCCCCGGCTAAGGGAGGCCTTGGGACAAAGGGCCCAGTTCTTCTGTGCAGGCAGGAGCCTGTGTTTTGCCACTTTCTGCCTCACTGCGCTGCACAGAGCTCTGGGGATGCAGTGGCCACACACGAGGAGGCCGCTAACCGTTCTCCAGGTGAGCAGTTTGAAACCACTGGCTGCTCTGACCAGGCCTCCCCCTCCTAGACAGATGCACCGTCTTGGAGGCTGACAGGGCCAGTCAGGTCACTCTGACTCAGAATGGATTTGATGGCAGTGAGTTGAATGGGTCTGTTTTCACAGTATATGCCTTGGGTTTTTTAACATTTTATTTTTAACAAAGTGATGGTCGGTGGCCACCTTTCCTCAGGCAAGTCCGCTCATGTCGAGTCTCTCTCGCATTTTGGTCGCTCTCAGACATTTGCAAACTTCTCTGTAATGACAGTGCATTAGTCACAGACTCCAGTGGGCACACATAGTTTCCCCTGCACTGGGAAACAGACATTTGTGTGGCTTTCCTTATCAAGACTTTGGATTGATGCTGGTGATCTTCAAGAGCTTCCTCAAGGTTTCTGAGGCTGTAAAATCTTTTTTAAAATCATTTTATTGGGGCCTCATACAACTCCCATGGCAATCCATACATCCATCCATTGTATGCAAGGCACATTTGTGCACTTGTTGCCATCATCATGCTCAAAACATTTTCTTTCCACTTAAGCGCTTAGTATCAGCTCCTCATATTTCCCCTCCCTCTCCCCTCCACCTCCCCCATGAACCCTCAATAATATTATTATTGTCATGTCCTACACTGTCTGATGTCTCCCTACACCCACTTCCCTGTTGTCGATACCTCAGGGAGGAAGCCATATGTAGATCCTTATAATCGGTTCCCCCTTTCTACTGCACCTTCCCTCCACTCTCCTGATATTTCTACTGTCACCACTGATCCTGAAGAGATCATCTCTCCTGGATTCCCCATCATGATGGGGGTGGGGTGGGGGAAGAGGAAGCATCGATGAACTAGAGAAAAGTTGCAAATTTCATTGCTGTTACACTGTATGCTGGCTGGCTCGTCTCCTCCCCATGACCCTTCTGTAAGAGAATGCCACTTCACCTACAGATGGACTTTGGGTCCTCAATCTGTACTCTCCCTCATTTATAATGAGACGCTGTACAATCTTGAAGGGAACCCAAAGCCTTAACTTTCCTTGAAGGGGCAGCTGATGGGTTGAAAGTGCTGACCCTGAGTTTGGCCCCCCAGAGGCAGCATGTACATACTGGGCTCTCGAAGGATGGCACGTGTACAGAATAAAGCAGATTTCCTGGGACAGATCATGCAATCCCAAAGCACAGATTCAAACAAACAAACAAAGAAACAAGCAGTAGACATACTTGCTAATGTTAATGAGCAAACTGGAAACTGGAATGCTGATGAAATAGTGGATATTCAAGAATTGCTGTTAAATATTTAGGTGTGCTAATGACACAGATCTTGTGCCATCATGCCATTAGAGGCTTGTTCTGAATCAGAGTGGATTTGATGATGGTGAGTGAGTGAGAATTTTTTTTTTATGGTCTAGAAAGGAGTCTTGGTGATGCAATGGGATGTTGCATTGGACCGGTGACTACAAGGGTAGTGGTTTAAACCCAGCATGCGCACTTTGCGGGGAAGAAGAGGCTGCCTGATCCTGTTAGATGAAGAGGCTCAGAAACCAACTGGATGTCAGTGGGTTTGGTATGGAACCAGAATGCTGCTTAGAAGCAAGGGTGGGGCAACTCTGTCTGGTTTGCTTTGGACGTGTCATCCGGACCCACTAATCTCCAGCCACGGCAATCGCATATGATAAAGTTGAGAGTCCGTGAAAGCTGGTGGAACCCTCCCTTGGAAGGACAGAATTGACACCATGAGGTGCTCAAGCATAGCAAGACTCAGGAGGGCAGGGAAGGGCCAGGCAACCTTTCAATCTGTTACTCACAAGGCTGTCTTGGGTTGTCTCCAAATCAACGGCAACAAACAACAACAGGGGTGTTTGGGTTCCTTTATACGAAAGGAAAAGTTCTTGGTTTTCAGGATACAAGGTGAAGTCTTTGGAAGTGAAGCAAGGCCATGTCGTGGATGTCCATCAAATCAACAGACCTCCCATGGGTGAGGCATAGATCAAACAAGATTAGCTCATCAACAAGTCCTATCGTCGTTGTGAGGTTCCCTCTAGTCACCGACAACTTGTACCAATCCCAGGCACCACAGACAAAAGCACCATCCTGTCCTGCACCATCTTCTGCATAGCTGCTAGGTCTGAGCCTCTTGTTGTAGCAGTCCAGGGTTTTGTCTTTTCTGATGACCCTCTACTTGCCCAACCATGATTTCTGTTTCCCGGGACTAATCTCTACTGATTACAGGCCCGACGCATATGAGAAAAAGCCTCCCCCACCCTCACTTCTACGGAGCATTCTGGCTGTATTTCTTTCAAGACGGATTGGTTTGTTCTTCTGGCAGGCTAGGGTAGATTGTATAGTCTTCTCCAACATCGTAATCCAAAATCACCACTTCTTCGTGGGTCTTCTTGGTTCTTTGTCCAGTGTTCACATGCATGCGACCCTGTTGAAAACACCATGGCTTGGGTCAAGTGCCCTTAGCCCTCAATGGAACACCTTGCTCTTCGATCCTTCAAAGACATCTTGTGTAACAGATTCGCCCAATGCAATAATACATCATCTGATTTCTTGACTGCAGCATCCAGGATCATGGATTGTGGATCCACACAAAATGAAGTTCTCTTGAGGAGGGATAATAGTCTCATGAGAGAGGGAATTCGTGATACCGTTCTGACTGCTTCTGTATACACAGGATATTTTTCATAATAGGAAGTGTTTTTTAAAAATCAATTGACCAATACCCCATCTGTTCCTTTCTTTGAATATTAAAATACTGATGGTTATGAATCATCTTCTGCTATTAAGTCTGACTTGGTTACTCTGCCCATCACTTTTATTGGAGACCTGGGGATTGGCTTTGGCAATTAGGAAACTTGAATCTCACCCCATTTCCCCATTCCCTGGTGTGGCAGTGATTAAGCAATCCGCCACGATTTAACGAAGACTCAATGGTGTGAACTCAAGGAGATGGCCTGACGCGGGGTCTGCAACCGTGGACTTAGGCAGAGGGACAATAGTGAGGATGTGTGTTCTGTTGGGTGTCAGGTCACTGTGGGTCAGAACACCGAACAACAACACTCCCTCGAGGGCAGAAGGATGAGGGGGCTCCTTGGATAAGTTTGTCATCGTTGTGAAGTGTTCTTGAGTCTTTCTGATTCATCATGACTCTGGGAGAGGGCTTCAAAGAGTTCACAGAAAGGGGAATGAAAAGAAAACAGGAGAGTTGCACGCATTTTTGGAAGCCCCCTTGTGTGTACAACCGAGTGGCACACAGCTGGATCCTGTGATGTCCTCTGGGTCAGTTGTCCTGCGTCCTGTCAGGTCACTGGGAGGCAGATCCTATTTAAGGGCTATTCCCTCAAAGTCACAAATTAGAGAGCTCCGAGCCCCGGGAGGTCCAGTGGGTAGAACAAACCAAAGAAAATCAAACTGACTGCCCGCTAGTTGAGTCTGGCTCACAGCTGACCTTCCCTGTTGGACAGGGTAGCACTGTCCCGGTGGGTTGCCCAGACTGGCACTCTCATTTGCTGGTGTTGATTGGTTTTATTTTTTTTTATATTTATCTTTTCACTTGAACAGTATTATTGATATTTAATCCACGTACAACTCAGTGATATGACTATATTGAAAAGGGTTGTGCGATCTTCACAACGATTCATCTTAGAGTAAGACCGTGAGTGTGTCAGGGAGCAGAAAGCCTCCGTGTTTCCCCATGGAGCAGCAGGTGGCTTCAAGTTGCCGACCCTGTGGTGAGCAGCCCAAGGGGCAAAACACTACAGCCGAACAGCAAGCAAAATCCCCTGCCAGATGGCGCTTCCCTTAAAAGGAGAGCTCAGACAGAATATTGTGAGCCCAATTGATGATCCCAACCCCCCCCCCCGCCCCCCACCCCCTCCTGCCACCCAGTCCATTCCAATTCACAGCCATCCTGAATAGAATTTCCCAGGCTGTAAATCTTTCTGGGAGCAGAAAGTCTCATCTTTCTTTCTCAGAGCAGGTGTATGTGGGATGACCAACGTTACCGGAGCCCTCATGACCACCCCACCGGAGCTCCTAAAACTCAGTGTAAAGAAAACCCAAATCCTCACGACTGGACCACTGAGTAGTAACATCAAGAGAAAAGGAGAAAAGTAGAAGTCAAGGATTTGGTCTTGCTTGGATCCACAATCAATGCCCACGAAAGCGGCCGTCAGGAGATCACCTGGGTAAATCTGCTGCACCAGGCCTCGTTTAAGGGCTGCAAAGCAAGGATGTTACTTTGAGGGCTAAGGTGCGCGCCAGACCCCAGTGGACGTCTGTTCCCTGGCCTCGGAGGCATGTGAGAGTTGGACATTGAGTATGGTAGAATGAAGAATAGAGGGGGGCGTTTGAATTGTGCTGTCGAGGAATGGTGAAAGTACTACGGAGTGCCAACAGGTCAAATACATAAATGTCTCAGAAGGAAGGCCCGCGTGTTCCTTCGAGGCCAGGATGGCAAGACTTCATCTCTTTGACTTTGGACATGATATCAGGAGAGACCAGTGCTAGGAAAAGGACATCATGCTGGTTAAAGCAGCAGCCCCCCAAGGAGATGGACCAACCCGATGGCTGCAGCGAGGGGCGCAAACAGAAGGGCATCCTATGTCAGGATGCATAGGAGCCAGCACGGTTTCGTTCTGTTGTGCAAGGGCCTCGACTGCAGGCACCCGACCACAGCCACATTGTCGTCGATAAGAACCAGTGGCTCAATGGTGGAATCCCGGGCTACCAACTAACAGGGTAGCAATTTAAACCCATCAGCTTGGGAGAAACGTGGCATTCGGTTCCCTCAAAGAGTCATATCCTTGGAGACCCGGTGGGGGCAGGTCTCTTTTGTCTTGCAGGGAGTTTTTCTTTTGCTTTGTGTGTATCTAATTCATCACTACTCTTCTGTTTTCTCTCCTCGCCCCTGTCGCAGGCCAGGCCTCCGTACGGCTGCAGTGACTCCTCCTGGCCAGGCGAGGGCGCCGGTCGACACTTGGCCTCGGGCCGCCCCGGGCAGGCCTCCTCTTGCCGTTTCCCTTCCTCGTCTTTTCCCCTCCGGAGAAGTCGGGAAGGTGGTGGCGGCGGCGGCAGCGGCAGAGGCGGCGGCGGCGGCGGTTGTCCGGGTCGGGCCGGTTGGTGGGGTCGGACAGCCCGCGCTCCGTAGCGGCCGCGCCGCGCCGAGCGCCACCGAGCCGCGCCGCGGCGGCCAGGTCGGGCGGCGGCGCGCGCGCGGACCGAGGGCGGCGGCCGCGGGCAGGGCGGCCCGTGGGAGCGCGGGGCCCCCGGCGCAGCGCCGCCCGGCTCCCGGCCCTGCCGGCCTGCTCCCTCGGCGCCGCGGCCATGGCGGCCAGCGCGAAGCGGAAGCAGGAGGAGAAGCACCTGAAGATGCTGCGGGACATGACCGGCCTCCCGCACAACCGAAAGTGCTTCGACTGCGACCAGCGCGGCCCCACCTACGTGAACATGACGGTCGGCTCCTTCGTGTGCACGTCCTGCTCGGGCAGCCTGTGAGTGCGGGGCCGGGCCGGGCCGGCGGGCGGCGGCGGCGGCGGCGGCGGTTGGGCGCCGGCCCCTCGCGCCGGGCGGCCGGAGGAGGGATGCGCTTTCGCTTTCGGCGGGCCGCCGGGCCTCGGGCGTCGGGCCGGGCTGCGGGGGACCGGGGCGCCGGCGCGGCGGGCCGGCCCTTTGTGTCCCGGCTCGGCGCGGCCCCAGCCGGGCACCTGCCGGGCGGCTGCGGGGCCGGGCCGAGCGGGCGAGGGGCCTCGGAGGAGAGGTCGGCCTTTAGCGCCCCGGCGCCGGGGTGTCAAGCCCTTGGGGGGGGGCGGGGGGGGAGTGTTCCCGCGGCCGAGAAGCAGATGGGAGGTCGTGGGTTGTCGCCTCCGGCTCCCAAGAGCGGCGGGGTGGGGGGTGGGAGTGGAGTTGCGAGTTGTGCCGGGAATACGGTATCGACTCGGAGCCCTCCTTCCCCCCCCCCCCCGCCGGGGGGGCTGCCGATGGGCAGCGGCTAGGTCCGTCCTTGTTCGCTAAGCGAGCGCCCTGGCTGTGTGCAGAAGTGGGGCAGCGATGTCTTCGGGGTGGGTTGGGGCCGTCCCCGAAAGAAAACGGAGCCCGCCGGGCCGGATGAATGACTGGCACGCTGGGTCTGTAGTCCGTGGTTTCCCCTCCGGCTTCATGCCATTCCAATCTGCAGCGAGATTTCGTTTGGAAAGTTTGCCGCTGGGCTTGGGCCCCGGGCTGAGTGTGCTGACCGGTCCTCCTGTCCCCGAATTCCAACGTGGTGGTGTCTTGCAGGGTGGGTTGGTCACCAGGTGCTGTTGGAACCGTTGACGGGCGGGTTCATCCCTGGAGAGGCGGCCACGGACAGCGCGATCTGGGACAGCGATTTATCAAAGTTTTGAAAGCCGGCAGGGCCTGCCCGCCGCTGCCTGGTTCTGAACCTCGATGTTAAAGTGGGCCGCGTACTTTAGTTGCCCATGGGTGACACTTGCTCCGCAGACATTTATTGAATCCCTGCAAGGCCCCGGATGAGGTCTTGGGGTGCACTGATACACCCGACAAAGACCAGGTCCTCCTGGCGCTTTACATCCTAGCAGGGAAACTGTGGGAAGTGTTCTGCGGAGCGATTAAGAGGGAGTGATAACCAGGCCTGAAAGGTCACCTGTTGGCTTGAGTAGTTCTAGAAAAACCCGGAGAAGTTGATGCTTACTGACACCTTGGGTTGGCTGGGTTAGTGTTCTGCCTATATTGTCACAGAAAGACCGCTTTGGTAGAACTTTAGCGCTACCGGGAATTGAATTGTCTCATTGGTTTTTAAAAGGCAGCTAACGTTTAGTAGCTGAGAAAGTAGACCTTTTAAATATGCAGGTCCTTTGATGCCTTTAAATTTTAGGAATTTCAGAATTTTCTTTTAGGAAAAGGGAAAAATTATATATATGTAGCCATAATGCATATATTTGTACACACACATATATAAAACCAGACTCACTGCTATTGAGTCGATGCTGACTTAGCGATGCTATACGACAGGGTAGAACTGCTCCTGTGAGTTTCTGAGACGTTTCATGGGGGTAGAAAGCCCCGTTTTTCTCCTGCAGAATGGCGGATGGTTTTGAACTACCGACCTTGCAATTTGCCCAAAGTGTAGCAACTACATCCACCACCAGGGGATGGAGATTTCACCACAAGGTCAGCAGTGTCAAACCATGGACAGTTCTGCTGGAAAAGGATGAGTCTTTCTGCTCTTGTGAAGATTTAAAGGGCAGTTCTGCCTGCCCTATAGAGACACTATGAGTTTGTGTGTGTGTGTATTTCTGTGTTCTCACTTTTTAAAAGAGTACAAAGCGAGCAGCTTTTCATCTATTGCACTATGTGTATAATACTAACCTTAGAGCTAGGCAAATCTAGCTTAAGTCTTGACCCCACTTGTAGCTGTGTGACATGGATCATGACCCTAGATGTCCATAAGCTTGAGTTGTTCCTCTGCCAAATGGATACCTTAGGTTGGTTTTTAGTATTAAAGTTGCTAAACACGCACACTCTGGCTGGTCTGTGCTCTGTGTCCGCTAGGTTTCTCATTAGATACCACGTTGCAGAAATACTCCCATCATCTGAGGGTAATGGCAGATGTTTATTTTAATGAGATTTAATCAGTGACAGGTTATTCTTTGTGGTTGCTCCCCATCAGTGGAGAGGCCCTGGAGGTACTGGGATCTTTCTGTTAGGGTAAGGAGCTTGCAGTCAGAGGGAGTCAAGTATGAAAACATGAGAGGCCTTCAAAAAGTTCATGGACAAACTGGGAAAGGTAGTGGAATCTTTCCTTGGACAATGATTTTGAGCCCCCTGGCATTGTCCTTATGGATGAGCAGCCAGGTGGCATGTGTGTGGTTGGCGTGGGGAGAAGGGGAAGAAGCTTTGGGAAGCTTCCCAAAGAAGATGCGTGAGCAAAACGTTTGAAGACAGGGTCCATGTGACAGGCAGCTTAGTGTGGTTGGGAGAATAAGGGCTTACAGCTAGACACACCTGGTGTTGAGTCTTGGCTCCACTTCCTGGCTGTGTGGCGTTGATAATAGCCCATGATGTCTTTGAGGCTCAGTTTTTTCATCTCCCAAGTGGTTTGCATTTAGTATAAACGTGGGACATCCTGCCTGGCATGTGCTAGGTACCCACTAGATGAAAGAAAACACTGGCCAGGGGGAGAACGGTATGCACAAAACATTGAATTGAGAAACAGCCTGTGTCAGCTCATATTTTGAGGGGTGTAACTTAAAATCTGACTCACATTGATTTAAAAATTAGGGAATTTATTGCCTGGCTTTCAGGCAGGGTTTATCCAGTGTTTTAATGATGTTGCCTAGATTTTCCTCATCAAAAGATGACTGTCCCAGCATTAAGGGCTGCTTAAAACTGAACCCACTTCCGCCAAGGCGATCCAGTTCCTAGAGTTCATAGAGGCTTATAGAGTTTTCAAGGCTATCTAATTGCATTATTGCCCCATTGCAGTGCGTTCAAGTGGGTCATGGGCCATGCTGAGCCAGTAAATGAGTGTGGTCACTGGGACAAAGGAACAAACTAGGTTGGACCACTGACCTTTGAGCCACTCCTGAGTCAGAGCAGTCCCTTGTGTTGCAGGGCAGAACTGTACTCTGTAGGCTCTTCGATGCCTTTCAACCTAGAGCAGCAGACATGCGTGGCACCTGTGGCCCGGTTTGAATCAAACCGGTGACTCGTGGAGCTCCTTAACTTTTTGCCACCACCCTGAAACTCCCACCGGAGCAACAAGGAGCCCTAAGTGGAATTCCCAAATCAGGAGTCTTGGGGTGGAATGTAGCCTGGAATGGCAGCCACTAAAATGTCACTGCAGAAATACTGAGGGGAAAGTGGGATCTGAGGAGGTTTTTTGTTTTTGTTTTTTTTTTTAATCATAAGGAAGCAATATTGCAGGACAAGTGTGCTAGTCCAGGTTGACCAGAGAAATAAATTAATAGACACTCATAGGTAGTTAAGAAATAGTTTTATATAAAAAAGCAATTGTATATTGAGAAAGCATCCCAGCTCAGTCCAGATCAAGTCAAATATTAGCCCATATGTCCAATACATGCCTATAAATTCGTCTTCAGATATGCACAACACATGCAATGTGGCTGAATGTGGGACGAACATAGTCCAGTCAGTGGAAAATGGATCCAGTGGCGGTGGAAGCATCTCAGCACTTGTGTGGGTCTTCAAGGGGCTCTTCCAACTCCAGGGTGCTGGCTCCATCTGACTTACCATCAGGAAGGAGAAACAGAGGGAGTGTATCTTGCCTCCAGGGAGGAAGATGAGAGTTCCCAGAGTCCGCAGAAGAACGCTATGCCCACACAGAAACCTCATTGGTTATGGCCTGATTGACAGGAGGTTATGTAACTGACATAACAGGAATACCATTGTAATAATTGGGTTTAATAATGACTATGCATTTGCTGTTTACATGACATAAAAAGGAAGGAATATGAATTTGGAAGTCAGGTGTTGGCACTGCCACTAGCTTTGTGATTTAGGGCAAACAGGAATCTAGGTCACTGTGTAGGGATCCACCTTCACTTTCTTTATGGTACAATGACCATGCATATCTTAGGATTGAAATGTGGATTCAACAACAGAACTTGATTGACAACAGTATCTACCATCATGAGCCTTAGGATGAGCACTTACCTTTCAGTTCCCAACCTCTTGATACAGATGGAGCCAGAATCTCATTGTAGTCTTCCTAGGCTCTGAGCTCATCTTTCCTGCCCTGCCCTCTCTGTCTTTCCAGAAGACCATTTGTGTGCACATGTGCTCATCATGTGCTCACTCAGTGTGAATAATGGAATTCAGATTGTGAAACTTTACATTAGACAGGCTTCGAGACAGTAAAACTAATGGTGTTGGCTTTTTTGAGATATAATGGAATATACTAAGACAGTGGTTCTTAACCTTCCTAATGCCACCACCCTTTAATACAGTTCCTGTGTTGTGGTGACCACCTCACAACCATAATATTATTTTTTCTTTTTTTTGCGGGGGGGGGGGGGCATCACTGCTCTCCAGTGGTGGGAGTAGGAGGCCCAGCCCCACTGCTGGAATTGAACCTCTGTCCCAGTGGGCTGCAGTCCCGTGCACAACCACTACGCCACCGGGGCTCAGCCCCATAATATTATTTTCATTGCTACTTCATAACTGTAATTTTGCTACTTTATGAATTGGGCGACTCTTGTGAAAGGGTCGTTTGACCAAGAACTGATGTTCTAAGACATTGAATTGTTACTTTCTTACTTCCTTACAGAACTACTTAAAATTATGGCTAGAAATAAAAAGAAATTCTGTGTGGATCCTCCAAACATTTAAATTGTATACAATATAGGAAATCGCCTTCAAGTTAAAGAACTTTTCCTGCATTTTAGGAATTGTTTTAGATCAAACTATCTGTATCGTAGAGATAGTCAAGGACTACTGTATTAGTGTAACACAACAAAAGATGGTCCTGTTGTAAATCACTAATAAGTGCTCAGAGGTGTGTATAAGTAAAATATAAGATTACATTTTGAAACAGCACTATGAGCACCAACTTTTTTTTCTGTGGAAAAGTACATTGAAGTGGACTTTATCTGGTGAGTAAATGGGTCAGAGAGTAATTCATTCTCTTCGTTTTATGTGCATTTTGACTCGAATGTGTTACTTGTGATCGCAAGGATTTAAAGTGTTTTTAATTACTATTTAAAGTTTGCTATTTAAAGTTGGGCAGATAAAAAGTCATCTTTATGTAGTTACTATTTCGTGTTGGGTTGATTGTAGTCAAATGTACATTGGAAACTTGATTTATATTATTTAGGGCCTCACGAAGCCACAGTGGGTTGTGATTTATATTCTTTTTTTTGGGGGGGGTGGCGGGGGGCATCACTGCCTTCAGGTGGTGGGAGTAGGAGGCCCAGCCTTTGCTCCGTGGAGCTGGAATCGAACCTCCATCCCAGTGGGCTGGAGTCCTGCGCACAACCACCGGGGCTCAGCCCTGTGATTTGTATTCTTAATACCTATTTCATCTTATATTTGGCCCTGGTCCCTCCTGATAACGTGTCCAAGTACACAAGATGAAGTCTTGCCATCCTTGCTTCTAAGCATTCTAGCTATACTTCTCCACAACATTTCTTTGTTCTTCTGGCAGTTCATGGTGCCACTGTTCTTTGCCTGTACCATGATTCAAAGACTTCAGTTCATTCTTTTTGTTTTTTGTTTTTTGGGCATCACTGCTCTCTGGTGGTGGGAGTAGGAGGCCCAGCCCCACTGCTGGAATTGAACCTCTATCCCAGTGGGCCGCAGTCCCGCGCACAACCACTATGCCACCGGGGCTCAGCCCTTCAATTCATTCTTATCTCCCTTATGACCATCCTGAGTCAGCATGCTTCTGAGGTGACTGACAATAACTGATGGGGGTCGGATGCATCTTTGTCCTCAGGCACACCTTTGCTCCCTAACATTTTAAAGAAAGAAGACTTTTGCAGTAGATTGTCCCTTGAGATATTCCACTTGGTTGCATGATAGCTGGTTTTATAGGCATTGCTTATGGATCCAAGTAAAATGAAATCCTTGACAACTTCAGTCTCTTCTCCATTCATCATGATGGTCCTTATTGCCCAGCCCAGTGGTGAGGAATTTTGTTTTCTCTTTGTTGAGGTGTAAGCTAGACAGAAGGCTGTATTCTTTGACCTTCATTTCTTAGTGCTTCAAGTTCTCTCTCAACATGTAAGATTGTGCCATTTAAGTGTGATGGGTTGTTAACAGCTCCCCCAGTTCCCCCCCCCCCCCCAAGTTACAGGGTTGATTAGAGAAGTGAGTTTATAATTTAGAATTCAGAATGACTCAGGATAGCTGTTTGGTCATGATAGCTTTTTTGCCATGTCAGAGATCAGCCTCCTCTCTCAAACCCCCTGCTTATAAATATAGGAAAGTTCCTCAGCTTTGTTAAGAGGGTCCTGGAGGCAGTGAACTCTGCCAGTGTGCCTACACTTTATTCAACTTTCTGGCTCAGTGGTCAGCCAAGTGCCCAGAGGTTCTCCAATTCACCAGCAAGCCTCCTGTCCAAATGCGCTTGCTCCTTGGCATGGCATACCTGCTGTAAGCCACCTCACTCCATGGACCAAACCCACCATGTTCCTCTGAGCTCCTGGTTTGGCTGCTGCTGTTTGCTTGCTGTGCTGACCTCTGGTCCTCCCTCGCTCTCACCCTCTTGGTTGGTACATCTCTCCTTGGGTCAGGGATCTAAGAGGTTCTTGATGTTGGAGCCCTGGATCCAAAAGATATACACTGCTCTTGCCTCTTCTTTTTTTGATTACTGTAGTGCCTGATATTTGTTAAAAATAAAAAATGAAAGACTAAATAGAAACCTGACTTGTCCTGGTGATGTGAAAAAGCTGTCCCCAGAGCCAGGGCTACCTGTTTGAAGGAAACACACACACAAAGATACTGCTGTAAATACTAAAGGAAACTGGATTTTGGGGGAAAACTAGCTGGTTTCCCAGAGAAAACAAGTGACTACTGGATTTGTGGATTTGGCTGCCAGGCACACCTGGGTCCTAGTGGCTGTCTGTTAGTCAGGAGACTAGGTGCTGAAGAGTGGGGTTCTTAAGAGTCCACTGCAGGGGAAAGGCTGTGCCTTTCAGATGGGTGACCAGCTGCATGATCCATTATCTAGTGGCTAAGGTCCTGCTTAGGTGAGTCCTGAGGGCAAAGGATGGCAATGTGTCTGCGGGATGCCAGGAAGCTAGGCAGAACATTGGGAAATGTCTGCATGCTTGTGGAGAAACACAGTAGCCACTCCTCCACACAGCCCCTGCAAAAGGAGGTACCTGAGCAGCAACTTGACTTCCGGTGGCTCCTTGCCCAGCTACCAGCTGGCTTGGGGTCCTTGGTGAAGGTGTATATGGTCACAATTATGCAGACTCCCTTGTGTCCTATCTTTTGTTAAGAGAAAGGCCTGCCTGTGAGAGGACAGCACGGAGACTCATCATCACCTGCTCCCCTTGTGACCCTTGGGAATAACTTGAATTGCCATCCCTGCCTTGTCACTGTATGAACAGTGGGTGTGTCAGGCTACTTCAACTCCACCCCACCCACCCCCACACAAAGTCTGCAAGGACTGACCAGAGTCACTTGTCCAGTCTACCCGGTGAGGCAGGACTGACCACCAAGACTTGGCTGACATTTTCTAGATACAGGGTGAAATTCTGCCTCTTCTCTGGATAAAACACACTTCCGGACTCTCAAATAGATTATACAATTTAGCAAGGAAAACAGCAACCACTGTTTGCAATGCTAACCATAATTACTGTAATTATGATCCTTAATAGATGCCATAGTCAATAAAACACAAGTAAACATCTTTTTTGTTTGTTTGTTTTGGGGCATCACTGCCCTGTGGTGGTGTGAGTAGGAGGCCCACCCTTTGCTCCTGTGGAACTGCTGCTGGAATTGAACCTTCATCCCAGTGGGCTGCAGTCCCGCGCACAACTACTACGCCACCAGGGCTCAGCCCACAAGTAAACATCTTTCTGATAGTTCGTATTTTCATCCAAGATCCATTTAACATCAGTAATGATATCTTTTATTCCATGTCCTCTTGTGAATCCACTTGAATTTCTAGCAGTCCTTTGTTGAGATAATGCTAGAAATTCAGTTACCTTTTTTTTTTAATTATCTTCAGCAAAATCCATATTGCTTGTGATTTAAATGGTGGAACCCACTCCCCTGAGCCATTCCCAACTCATAGCTGCCTAATAGGGATTAGACGTGCCCCTCAGGGTTTCTGAGCCTGTAGAGATTGCCACATCTTTTGCCTATGGAGTGGTGGTGGGTTTGAACTGCCATACTTTCTGTTAACAGCCTTGTGCTTCATCCAGGACATCACCACAGTGCCATACAGTAGCCTCACTGGTTGACAATGTCTGCATTCTGTTGGATCACTTTTCTTTGGGATGATCATGCATATGGCCTCTTCCAGTCAACTGGCCTCAGTTCCTTAGCATAGACAAAGTAAATCCTTCTAGCATTGCATTATTTTTTGCAGCATCTCAATTTGGTGTTTTATCAATTCCCAGAGACTTGTTTTTTTTCCCCCAGTACTTTCAGTGCAGCTTGCACTTCTTCAGTAACATCTGTCTTTGTTCATAATACTACCTCCTGAGATGATTGAATATTATTAATTCTTTCTTGTATAATGACTTAGTTTCCTTCCATCTTCTTCTGATGCATCATTCAGTATTTGACCATAGAATCTTTCAATATTGCAATCCAAGGAATGAATTTTTTTTCTTTAAGCTTGGAAGATACTGTGTTCTTCCCTTTGGGTTTGTATAGCTACAGTCTTTTCACATTTTGTTATGCTACTTACTACCTTATAAAATATTTTTAGCTCTTTTGGGGAAAAATTAACTGGTTCCCTGGAGAAAAGAAATGACTACTGAATTTGTGTATTTGGTTGTCAGGCACACCTGGGTCCTAGTGGCTGCCTGTCAGGAGACTAGGTGCTAAAGAATCTTCCATTTACTATGGCTACTCCGTGTTCAAGCATGTGGCAGTCTTGTACTCATGTGTCAATTTCATGATTGGGAGTGTAGGGGTGGAGTCTAGCTGTTAATCTGGAGATAGCCAATGAGGTCTCTGTGTGGGCCTGGCTTTCTCCTGAGAATTCTGGGAAGTCTAGCGGTATTTCCCAATTGAAATAGACTTGAGTCAGTCTCTGGGAGAGGAATTACTGACAAGATGAGATGACAGCATGCTGATCGATCCTGATTCCTGGAGAATGGAGGAGCCGCAGGAGAGGCCACATGGGCTTGTCATAATGGAGCCAAACCTCTGGGGCAGGAGAAGCCAGGTGGAGACCCCTGCCAGTGCTGAGATGCTTGGGAGGCCATGGGGAGACCCCTACCAGCGCTGAGATGCTTCTACTGCCACTGGATGCTGCTGATGGAGTCTGAGCCCTGGAAGCTAGGAGCCTTGGGGAGACCCCTGCCAGCACTGTGGTGTTTTTGCTTCTACTGCCGCCGGACACACAAGACTCGGCACCCACTGCCTTGTGATTGTCCTGATGTCATTACATGTCTTCAAGATTCGGAAGGAAACTTTATAGACTGGTATCGGACATAAGGGATAATATCAGTCTTATGACCTTGGACTGGACTGGGTTGGGATGCTTCCTCGATGTTCCATTTCTCTTGTATATAAACCTTTTCCTTATATCCATATGCATGTTTATGAATTTGTTTCTCTAGTCTACCCAAACTAACACAAAGCAAATGTTGTTATTCTGGCTTCCTTTACTTTCTCTTTAGTGACCCTTTTCCTTTTCATATGTGATGCCTTGATGTCATTCCACAACTATTTGGTTTTTGGTCATTAGTTTTCAATGCTTCCAATATAGTTTGACATACTAAGTTCAAGTGAAATGTACCAGGAGGCACACTTTAGTGTTTTTTTTGTTGTTGTTGTTGTTTTGGGCATCACTGCCCTCAGGTGGTGGGAGTAGGAGACCCAGCCTTTGCTCCGTGGAGCTGGAATCGAACCGCCATCCCATGGGCCGCAGTCCTGCGCACAACCATTATGCCACCGGGGCTCAGCCCCACACTTTAGTTTTTATGGATATGTTTTCATTTTCTTTAGGTTTAACAAGAACTTGCATGTGTGCAGTTGATGATTTGCTTAGCAGATGTCTTCTGGCTTTGGTCTGATCAAACTTTTCTCTGTTGTCTCTTCCTATAGATGAAGTTGATCTGATTCCTCTGTATTCCCTCTGAAATAAGTGCATATATGTAGTTGCTGGTTATGGTTTATTTTATTTTTTATTTAAAAATTTGGGTTTTTTTTTTTTTGCTGGTCATGTTTTTAAAAAAGATATTTTCAATGAATAGGTAATTGGGTTTGGCAAAAGTGGAATCACCATGACCATATTTTCCAATTACTGATTCTCCCTTTTGTTTCCAATTTTTGTATTCCAACCACCAATAACCAGTAAATGTATCAATTGCATGTGTGATTAATTTTAGACCAGAGAAGTCAGTAGAATTCTACAATTTTTTCATGACTAACTTTAGTGATTGATGTATATAGTTCAAGAATAATCTTATTTATTAACAGCTCTTCTTTGTTAGCTCTATTGATATGAGCCTATCACTGACAGGGTTGTACTTCAGATAGATGTTAGTACTTTTTTTTAACAGTGAATATTACATTTTCTCTCTTCCATTTATTATATCTGGCATATTGGACTCTATGGTTGTCAAGTTCCAAATGGCCACTGTCAGTCTATTTTAGCTCAGTAATGGCTATAATATTGATTTTTATGTCTTCATTTAATTTTTTTTGTTTGTTTTGTTTTGCTTTTTTGGGGGCATCACTGCCTCTGGTGGTCGTGGGCGCTACCCAGTGCTGTTCCTGAGAGCCGCCGCTGGATTTGAACCGCCAAGCCCGTGGGCCGTAGTCCGCACTCCAACCACTTACGCTACCGGGGCTCAGCCCCCTTCATTTCATTTTTTACAATTTTCTTATCTTCATATTTTATACATTCTATATTCCAGTTTTTTTAAGTTGGAATTTAATACATGTTAATATTCCATATTTCAGTTACATCAAGTAGAATTGTACAGTTGCTACCATAATCAGTTTCCAACCGTGATTTTTCTACATGGACTCCTTGATATCGTCTTCCTTTTATCCCCCCTCCCCCCCAATATCCTCCCCTCCTTCTAAAACCCTTGTTTCCCTATAGGCTCAATGTTTCTGAGTTTCATTTACCAACAGACAGAAAAGCAACCTAATATCAGGGTGACCCCACTGGCAATGCACCTTTGAGATAGACCCTAATAGGAATAAGCATAAGCAAAATCAAACAGAATGTTTGTCACCAGATTGCTGAATAATACGTATCTTAATACAGCATATAAGGTGTTGATAATAGCCAAACATTTGTCTGCCCCCGTTCATAATAGATGTTTGCAGCAGTTTCTTCTCATTTGGAGCATGCCACATCCTCAAATATAGGTCCTATTAATCCCTTTCACATCATTAAGGCCCACTTTATGTAGAGGAGGAAGCTCTTCCCAGTTGTATTTTGAGCAACTTCTAACCCAAAGTGCTCATCTACTGGCACTGCATCAGCCAGTGTTCCACTCTTATAGGTAAGGTTTTCACTGTGCACTTTGTCTTCATCTTGAAGCTCTGCTGAAACCTGTCCACCACAGGAGAGCCTGCCTGGTACTTGGAATACCAAGAGCTTAGCTTTCCGCATGAAAACAACATGGCAACCACCATGTTCTAGCAGACTCAGACGAGTGGTGGCAGCAGGCAGTAGCTGTCTGGGTTTTGAGAGGGAATGAGAAGCATAGATTAGCCAAGAATTGGTAAAGAGGGGCTTTTTCTTACACTGCTCCTGTTCCCCTAAAGTGAGAGCCACTGGGCAGGGAAAACTCAGAATAGAAGGATGGTAAAGTCAGCTGACTCTAACTGAATACCGAATACGGAGGAGGCAGCCTTTTCACACTACTGTCTCGATTCTCTTTTCTGTTACCCAATTTATCTAGATTAAGTTTATATTAAAATTTCAATATTTCCAGTGAGTTTTGCTATAAATGAAAACAAATTGTTTCAAGGAACTTGATGAACCTCAGTTTAAAAACCGCTGATTCTTTAGAATCTCTGTGTTTATTCCCGTATCATTCTGGGAAATGAGGAAATTCCATAGATTGCTTCCTTGATGTTTTCTCACAGTCTTGATAAGCTCCTTACAGGTACTTAGCATGAACTGTGGTTGCCCTTCTGTGTCTCCCTTTCAGAAGTAGGAGAAGTCATGATGGTTCAGGATAGCCTTGCAAAGTCAGTAGTTCAAAATCACCAGCCACCCCATGAGAGAAGGATGAGGCTTTGTACAGCTCTTCCCAGTTGTATTTTGAGTGTGTGGCACATAGAGTCTCCTTGGCAGTAAGTTGAGTTGATAAGATGAGAGCTAATGTCCTAAAGATACCTGCTTAGATAAGCTCAAAATGAAGCTCACTTTAGGGTAGCGCTGAGAAATTTATCTCAGCTGTTAGCAATATGGAGCGTGGCCATTTTAATTTTTCTTTTTTTAGTATTAGCACATATTGTTTGAAGATGCCTGCGTGACACAGTCTCTTTTTGATGGATGCCACAAAACCAGAATAAAAGCAAGGAGTGATTATTACCTTGCTTTTATTCTGGTTATTTTTTTTTCTTTTAAATAAAAAAATTTTCTCTATGTATTTTTCTATCATTTTTTATTGGATGCTCATACAACTCATCACAATCCATATATCCATCCATTGTGTCAAACACATTTGTACATTTGTTGTCATCATTCTCAAAACATTTTCTTTCTACTTAAAGCCGATGTTTGCTCCTAATTTCTCCCCCTCCCATGTCTCCCTTCGCCCAATTTTCTGTTGTCCGTCCCCCAGGGAGGGGGTGATATGTAGATCTTGGTTGTTGGTTCCCCCTTTCTACCCCACCTTCCCTCCACCCTCCCACAGTCGCCACTCTCACCACTGATCCTGAGGGGTTTATCTGCCCTGGATTCCCTGTGTTTCTAGTTCCTATCTGCTGGTTGTATTTTCAGAGTTTGCCTCCCGGCTTCTAAGGAGCATTCTGACTGTATTTCTAATAAGATGGATTTGCTCATTCTTCTGGAAGTCAGTATTCTTGACCAGCCCCTATTGCTCAAAGACATAATATCTTTTTTGATCCTTACTCATTGTCCAGCTTTTGCATGTGTATAAGATGGCTGAAAATATTATGACCCAGGGCAGGTACACCTAAGTTCTCAAAGTGACACCCTTGCTTTTCGGTATTTTGAAAAGATCTTTTGCGACAGTTTTGCCCAGTACACAAAGTTGTTTGATTGTCTGACATGGGTAGTGACTGGGGGTCTAAGTAACATGAAATCCTTGACCTCGTGTCAGGCGGGATCAGTCTCTCGAGAAAGGAAATGGAAACGGGGAAGACCCCTTAACCAGAAGGAGTGAGACAGTGGCTGCAAAAGGAGGCTCAGACATAGGAGTGATTGTATGGATAGCACAGGTCTGGACATGGTTTTTTCTTTCGAACATAAAGGCACCAGGAGTATGAACTGACTGGATGGTACCTAATAAAAGTTAACCATTTTAAGAGAGACATGAACAAACTGGAGCATGCCCCAAGTGATGTGGTGAAGGATGAGAAGGAAATTTGAAGAAGCTCAAAATGTTTGTTTATAGTGGAGAAGACTAAGGAAGGGGAGGAGGCTATACCACTACATGAAGACTTTGTGGAAGAGGCTGTTGATTTTATCTGAGTGACCTGTAGGCTGACATAGGAAACCAGTGTGTGGAAGTTAAAAACCATTTTAGGAAATAATTTTCAAATTCTAAAAATTTTTGTCCTCTTTTTAGTTTTTTTTTTTTTTCCAATCTCTGACAAAAGAAGTTTGAAAGTTAGAAAAACTAATTAGGTGGAAAAGATAGGTAAGGTTCCTCATTTTCCTCTTAAAGCCTTTATCTGTTTCTCAGTGAAATCTTGAGCGTTCTCACATGGAATGGTTGTGTTCAGTAGGTGCTCTTTTATGGATGATAATATTGTTATTTTATACATAAAGAAGCTTGATATTAATTTTGAGTTAAAATTTCCTGCCATCTGGGAAAGTTTTCTCATTAATTAAAAGAAGCCTGTAAATGTTTATCAATTGAATTTAAATTTGAAGGGGAAGAAAAGTTTATTTTGCCTTTTATCTTGGAGTTGCTACCTTAGGAGCCCTGGGGATGCCACACGCTAGGTTAAGCACTGGGCTCCCGCTGGCGGCAAGTTGCGGCTGGAGTGCACCGGCGGCTGCGGATGAGGAGGCTGGCTGCTTGGGTGAGGGCGATTTACAGACTGAGAAGCCCGCTGGAGGAATTCTACTCTCCAGTTGTTATGAGTCAGAATGGACCTGTTGGCAGTGGACTTGGCTTCTGGGCGTGTTTGTTTTAGCCCCAATGCTGTTTTTATGAAAGGAATGTTGTTTGTCGTTAGGTGCCTTCGAGTTGGTTCCGACTCCGAGCGACCCTTTGAGCAACAGAGTGAGATGCTGCCTGGCCCTACACCGTCTCACAGTTGTTCTTGTGTTTGAGCCCACTGTGGAACCGCTGTGTCAAAGTCTGTCCTGTGGAAGGCGTTCTTCTTTCTCGTGGCCCCTCCATTTTACCAATCTTGCTGCCTTTCGCCAGGGACTGGTCTGCCTCAGAATGTGTGCAAATATGTGAGATGATCGATGTCTAACCATCTTTAAGTGCAGCTCTTTACAAACCTAGAAAGCCTGGTCCTTTTCTAGTAGAGCAGCTGGTCTCTCTCTGAGTCAGACGTAACTGGCTGACAGAGTGGGTGGTTATCTTGTCTCTAGAGCCATTACCAAGCTCTCTTCTAAGACTTCTTAGTATACAGCATTACCTTCAAATCATGATTTCCGCCAACATTTGTACTCCTTCTTCTGCTTTCAGAGAGCATATGACTCTTAAGTAGAGTCGAAGGTTTTCATGTTAGTCCAGCTAGCTTGTATTGGGGTTTGACATCTTGCCATTGAAATGGACTTGTTCAGTCCTGGAATTAGATTCCAGCTGAGTGAATGGTCTCTAAAAACCAAATGAAGCTCCTGGTGTTATCTCAGACTGGTAATTTATGAGAGACATGCTATCTGTTGTGTGTTGCTTTTATTAACAAACTAGGATAGGGGCAGGTTAATATATAAAATTAACTTTGTTTATTCCAACATTTTTAGTAACCATAGAAATTTCTGTAGCCTATTAAGCTATTTTAATCAACTTTTATCCCAGCAGGAGAGAAACAATTAATAAAACTAACTAAATAAGCTTTCATACTTACTCAGACAGCTCAGATTTGTTGTCTGTTTGCAAAGCTTATTTCAGGTCTAGTTGAGAGCAACTTGCTGGTGGACTTATGGAATGAGTCACACCGTCTGGCTGCAGTCATACCTGGGTGGTGATGGGCCAGAGGAAAACTCCTGGGGGTCTGCATGGGACTTAGTAATTATTTTGCAAAACCACATCTTTAACTCCTCCAAGAGATGACTTTGGGGTGTCTTGGAACCAGTGAGCAGGAATCATGCTTTCCAAGTGCCAGTGCTGCTCTCACTAAATGACTCAGTTGATTTAATTTTTTTCTTCGTAATTCTGAAACTTTAAAATGTGTATTTTTAGGATATGGAACGGGTGGTACTTCACTTTGGCACTGTAAAAATAATGTGTACTTGCCCAGCACTTTTTATTTAATCGTTATGACTAATGCCATTCCAGTAAAGTGTTTTATAAACAGTGAATTCAAATGATGGCCAACCTTGGCTTACCAAAAAGAAAAAAAGTGACACGAGTCTTAAAAACAAATATATACACATATATATATACATATCTGTCACATGGATGTGTGTATTTATATTTCCATTGTGATTCACTACAGGTTTTTTTTTTAACTTTAAATGATCAAGTTAGGTGAAGAAGATGATTTGCCAAGGGAAAGTTAATCAGTGAAAATGCTATCGAAGTTACTATAGTTAATAATAACATGGAATCAGGATTATAGTTTTTAAAATTTGAATACATTAAAATTACCTTTTTGGTATCTAAATGGTACACCAGAAAGTTAATGTGTAAATCTTAGTATAAACTTATAAAATCTTATAATCAGAATATGTAATTTTTTTTATTCCAAAAAATCTGCCCATGATACCCTGTCAGACCCTGTGGTTATTGGTTGCCTTGGAATTGGCCCTTGGTCCTTGCCCCATGCTCAGTGGAACGAAACTCTGTCAGGTTCTAGGCTGTCTGTGGAGGGGCTGCAGATTATACCATTGTGACACACAGGGCTTGTTATTGGTTGATTTTCAGAAGTGGAACACCAGGCCCTTCTTCCTAGCCCATCTTAGTCAAGAATAGTGGTTCTCAACCTGTGGGTTGCAACCCCCTTGGGAGTTGAATGACCCTTTCACAGGGGTTGCCTAATTCATAAAACTTACAGTTATGAAATAGTAATGAAAATAATTTTATGGTTGCGGGAGTCACCACAATATGAGGAACTGTGTTACAGGGTGGCAGCGTTAGGAAGGTTGAGTGAGAACCACTGGTCTAGAAGCTCTGTTAAAAGCCCTGGGACTGATCCGCAGTATATAAACTTTAGATATGCGTTTGCCTAGCTTCATTCCTTTAAGATTCATTAAAGCTACTTGAATTTTTCAGTAGTATTTTTTCTTACTGTTGTGCAGTAGTATTCCATTACAAACTTATTTATCCATTCTTCATTTGAACAACATTTTTGGTTTCCACTCTTAAATACAGCTGCTTTAACCACTTAAGTCTCTTTTTGGGGGTGAACATGTGTTTTCATTTCACTTGGGTAAGTACATAGAAGTGGGATCGTTCACTGAAATGACAGGTATGTGTTTAGCTTTATTTTGAAATTGGAAGTTTTCTATAGTGTCTGTGTCATCTGTAACCCCATCAGCAGTATCTGAGACATCCAGCTGTTTTGCATTCTTGCTGCTCAAGGGATTGTGAGGAATTCTTTGACTGGGTTGACAGATGTTTTCTGTCAGCACTTGCAAGAATATAGGTGACTTCCTTTTTGTCTTCATTATTTCTAATGACAAAGCCACCTACATCCAGTACTGTTCCTCTATTACTAATGCATTCTTCTCCGCTGACCAGTTGCAAGGTTTTTACTTTTTCTTTAGTTTTCAAAAATTATATGTCAAAGCACAGGTTTCTTTGACCATATCTTTTTTAAAAATTTAAAAATACATGTTGCGTGATTTATTTATTTTTAATTTTTAAAAATAAATAATTTAATTGGGGGCTGGTACAATGCTTATCATCATACATACATACCTATATTGTGTCAAGCACCTGCTGCTGTCATCCTTCTTCAAATATTTGCTTTCTTCTTCAGCCCTGACATCAGCTCTTCATCTCTCCCCCCCCCCTTCCCTTATGGTTCTTACTAATTTATAAACTATTATTTTGTCATCTTACACTGTCCGACGTCTTCCTTTTCCCACTCCTCTGCTGTTAGTCCTCCAGATAGGAGGTTATATGTAGATCCTTGTAATTGGCTTCCCCTTTCAACCTCACCTTCGCTCCACCTTCCCTGTATCTCCGCTCTCACTACTGGTCCTGAGGGTTTCATCTGTCCTGGATATTCTTGAAACTTTCACTTTATATGTTTTCCTAAATTGGGGGAGTTTTCAGTTATTCTATCATCATATGTTTCCCCCCCTGAGCATCGTCATTTTTCACTCTCTGGAACTCCATTGAGAGCTGTATCTCCCAGTCTTGAGGCTCTGGGGTTTTTTGCTATCCTCTCCAGTTTTTCCCCCTTTATGGTTTGATGCTTTTCATATAAATGTCTTATATGTAGCCTAGTAATTTGTCTATCATTCTTGTTCTGCTCTGGAAGGTAGCCAGGGACGCTTAATTGTAGTTTAAAAATTTGAGTCTCTATTTTTCTATGTGTCTCAACCACAATTAGTAACAAGTTATTCCCTTGAGCAGGTTTAGTGGTAGTGAACCCAGTTTCCCTGATTAGAACCAGTAAACAGCATAATAAATGGGGAGAAATTTAACTATTTTATTCTACTTGGATCAATACCCATAGAAGTAACATTGAAATCAATGGATGGGCATGTTTACAAATGGCAAATGTGCAAGAAAAGGCTTCTTTAACCCTTTTATGACTCGGTGTTTTCTACTGAGGTGTATGAAATGATCTATACCATAAGTGGCCCATGGGTCACCTAGTCACCCATTGGGAAAATTTTAGTGACCCACTAAACAATTCTTAATTATGACGATCGGTAGGTATTCTTCCAACGAATTAAGGTGGTTGCTTTTGATTTTCGGCGGTAGCCAGCGATCTCTGCGCCATGCTGCTTTCGATTTGGCGCAATAGCCGTTGGCAGCCGGCTGTCGGTGGCTGTCTTCTTTGAGACAAGCTGAACAAGTGAAAAGCAAAATACGTAGTTTGACTTGAACAAGATAGATGTCTTCAGACTTACCTGTGGATGAAAGTACTGACATAAATAACGTTGCAAGGCTGCCAATAGTTGCTCGTTATAGAGCTATCCAGTTATTCATGAAGAGTTGTGTGTACGTTCACTAATGTTAGCTGCTACGAAAGGTATCAACATGTTAAAGAAAATTCAAGAATTCATTGAATTTGAAAATGGAAATGTTGATTTGAAGAAAAGATTATTTTCTGTCTCAACTGATGGGGCTCCAGCAATGTTAGGAAAACATGCTGGTTTTGTAAACCTATTGAAGAAGGAACTTGGAAGATGACTACTTTCATTTCACTATATAATTCATGAAGAACATTTAATGTGAAAAGCTTCCTTGAAACATTTAAATGATGAGGTAGTGATTAAAATTACTAACACGATTATAGCTCATTCTGTGGTGAATCACAGATAATTTAAGAGATTTTTTTAGAAGAAATTGAATGAATATAGTGATTTATTAAATGCATACTGAAGTTCTCTGGTTAAGCAGAGGAAAGGTTCTAAATTGCTTGATGGAATGCATTGATGCAATTGAAATATTTATGAGTGAAATCGGTGAAAGTTTCCCTCAGCTCAAATATAAAAATTAGCTTCTTAAATTAAAATTCTTAGCAGATGTTACTAATCATGTCAATGATTTAAATTTGCGCTTACAGGGCAAGGAACAGACAATTCTCAAACTTTATGAAGAATGGAAAAGTTTTTGTTGTAAGATAGTTCTATTCAGGGTGACTTAGTAAAACAAACATTTAAATATTTTCTTTTAGTAAAAACTCATAAAGAAATTACAAATGCAGAAGTAGATATGCTTACTTACATAGATGCCATTCAAACAGAATTTGAAACCCGATTTCAGAACTTTAAAGCCATGGTCCTATGTTTAGTTTTATAATAAAGTGTGATGAAATGAAGGACAATGTGTTGGACCTGCAATATTTCAATTTACTTGAAATTGAAAATCTGGATATGGAGTTAATTGACTTCGAAAACTCAGCAATATGGACAGACAAGTTCAAGAGTTAAGACAACTTGAAACCACTGATGAAAATCCCTTAAGCATGAAAGCTATCTGTTGGGCATCACTTCCTTCCAATTTTTCTTTGATAAAGAAAGTTGGTTTCGCTTTGTTTCAGCTTTTGGGTCCAGCTATTCAAGTTAACAGGTATTTTCCCAAATTAAATTCATTATCATTTCATCGCGAAACAGGCTAACAAAAATTCAGAATCATGTTCTTTTAAAAAGAACGATTTAACTCCCAAATATCTCAGACCTTACAGGAATAATGAAACAGCATCAAGGAAGCCATTAAAATGATTAAATGTTCTTAATTAAGTAGGGGTTCATTTTATTTGCATAGTGTTTACTTTTCTGCTAACATTTTATGATTTCTTTCAAGTTGTAAATATAGATTTGATAATAAATTTGTAATTCTATATTTAAGGTATATTGGATTATCCTATTTGTATAATGTTTTTATTTCCTGTATTCTAAGATAATGCATAATCTAAAATAGAAGCTATGTGACCCACCAGCAAAAAGTTTTCTGAACAACAAAAAAATGACTCACTTGATCAGCTTTGCCGACCACTGGTCTACACCTTTTTTAGCTCATGCTGCCATCTGGTGGGTGTCTGTATAACCGCATCATCTGAAGAAACTGGTTTCATTGCTTTATCTACCGCAGCTTCAGAAGCCCCTTGAAACATATGCCTCATTCATTGTATTAAAATTCATATTGCTTCCAAAATTTAAAAGGCCATTAACTATGAGGAATAAATGGCTTTCATTAAAAAAACTTCAAAGTAGGAAATAATTCAGTCTAGGAAGTATCCAAGTTTTTATTGTAAAAACATACATAACACCTGTCAAATCAACATTGTTCTCCTTAAAAATTTGGAAAGCGTAGAAAACAAAGATGCCACTTGGACTAAGGTACCTATATACTATCGTATAAGCCGACCCGAATATCAGCTAAGGCACCTAATTTTGTCACAAAAACTGCATTTAAAATGTGCTGAAAAACTCGGCTTATACTTGAGTATATGCAATACCCCTGACCCAGGTCTTGATCTTTTCAGTCACCCTCTGCACCATTAAAGCTGGACAGTGGATAAAACTGAAGAAGAAAGGATATATTCAAATTGCCTCATTGTGGACAGATCCCAAGTCTATCTGGTCTTTAATGTGTTAACTTGCAGATAAGTTTTGGCTCTCCACTACTTCTCCACCCCTTCACATGTATTTGGTTGCTTGATTTTTAACTTTTTGATTTTAAAATATCTGGTCTTTAATATTAGTGTTACCATGTGGTGAAGAACACTGAAGCAAGCCTTTGTAGATTGCTTGGAGAGTAAGGAACGCTGGTGCCTGTGGTAGTTAAGTGCTCAGCTGCTAGCCTTTCATGCTGGTAGTGTGAACCTGCTGGCCACTACTTAAGAGAAACAAGTGGCCACTTGTTACTGTGAAGACTCAGTCTTGTGGGCTGAGTGGCGTAGGGGTTGTGCACGGGACTGCGGCCCCCTGGGATGGAGGTTCAATTCCAGCAGCGGCTCCACAGGAGCTCCCACCACCAGAGGGCAGTGATGCCCAAAAAACAAAACAAAACAAAAACTCAGTCTTGTAAACCCTATGGATGGTTCTATTTTGTCCTATTGTTTCTCTGTGTTAGAAAAGACTCCGTGGCAGTAAGTTTGCGTTTTGGTTTTTGACTAGAAAGACAAATCCATCTTAGAAGAAATGAAACCAGAATTCTCCTTAAGAGTGAGAATGGTGAGACTTGAAAAAAAAAAACAACAATTGTTGGGGGAAAAAAGACATCCTGTTTGATTTAGTTCTCACAGCCATCAAGTTGATTCTCTCTCCTCTGGACCCTATGGGGCGTGGTAGAACTGCCCCTGGGAGTTTCCGAGACTTAACTGTACAGGAATAGAAAGCCCTGCCTATCTCCTGGGGAGTGACTGGTGGTTTTGAACTTCGGGCATTGGTAATTGCAGTCCAACTTGTAACTTCTCTGCCACTAGCTCTCCCATAGTTGTTAGGTGTCCTTAAGTTGGTTCCTACTCATCGCAACACCGCACACACAAACGAAACCCTGCTGCTCGGTCCTGGGCCATCCTCGTGATCGTGGATATGTCCGATCCCCTCGTTGTATGCAGCCACTGTGCTGATCCATCACAACGACTGCATGTCATTGTCATTTTGGCTGACCTTTGCATCATGTCCTTTTCCAGGGACTGGTCTCTTGTTAACAAAGCCACATGAAATATGAAGCTTCGCCATCTTTGCGACTAAGGAGCATTCTGGTTGCACTTGTTTCAAGACAAACTTGTGTGTTCTTCTGGCAGTCCACTGTACTCTGAATATTCTTCACCAACACTATAATTTAAATTCAATTATTTTTTTGGTCTTCTTTATTTATGGTCCAGCTTTGCTTTCATAGAGAGTGACAGTAAATACCATGGGTTGGGTCAAGCTCGCTGTCTCAAAACTCATTGCCGTCATTGAGTCGGTGCTGACTTAGAGCCCCTCCCTGTGGGTTTCCTAGACTGACTGTTTCAGCTGCTGACCATGCAGATTGTAGCTGAACAAGTAACCACTGTGCTTTATCTTGACTGTTGCTTCCATAGACATGGATTGTGTATCCATGTAAAATGAAATCCTTTACAACTCCCTGTTTGTGATATTGTTTATTGGCCCAGTTGTGAAGATTTTTGTTTTCTGTATGTTGAAGTGTAATCTATACTGAAGGGCTATGCCTTGGGTCTTCATCCATAAAGGCCTCTTGACTTTCAGCAAGCAAAGTTGTGTCTCTGCCTACCATAGGTTGTCAATGTGCTCCCTCAAATCCGGTTGCTGTGTTAGTCTCCATATAGTTCAGGTTCTTAGATAATTCATGCTGCATATACATTGAATAAATGTGATCAAAGATATATCCTGGTTACAACCTTATCTCAAATCAAGTAGTATCACTTCTGTGTGAAGATTTTACATGAGCATAGTTAGGTGTCCCGGAATTCTCGGACTCTCTGTAATGCCATCGATAATTTGGTAGGGAAGGTTCTCAGAAAGGGCAGGAGAGGGGGCTGATGGAGCTCCACAGGAGCCACAGTAATAGATTCAGACATGCAGGGAGTTGTGAGAGGGGTACTGCCCTGGGTAGTGTTCTGTTCTACACACGGTGACTGTGAGTAGGAATTGATAGAATGGCAGCTAACTACAAAGATGAATTTCCACGTAATATTTTAATCCACGAAAGTACTCTCCCATGATTTCAGAATACCAGCAACCCTCATTTCCCTGCTTTTTGCTCTTTGCAGATTTTGCCTTGTACAAATGGAAGGTTTGGGGTGACCTTGCTCATGTCGGTTGGTGCCATTTTCCATGTGTCATATTTTGATAATCACAGAATCTTTTAAACTCATTTAAGATGGAACTGCACCTTTAATTGCCTACAGTGTAGTGTAAACAGAACTTTTATGTGCACTGGGACATGAACCAAATGTGTGTGACTTGATTTATTATGATGGTCTTGAGCCAAGCCAGCTTTGCCCTGAAATGTGCTGGTGTGTCCAGCAAGAATTCTAAATGGGGACACATTTACTGACATGTAAGATAGAGTTATGGAGAGTCATTGTCTTATTTTGGTTTAGGAAATGCTTCTGGGTGACTGTGTGAGTTCAGTCAAATAGAGAAGTCAGCAGGCACTTCGTTTACCTCCGTCTGGCTTTGTGGTGGCACAGTGGTTTAGTGCTTGACTGCTTTGTCCTTTGAGAGGTGAGGGATTTGCAGGGCAGAAGTTAAGTGACTTCTCTAATTCAGATAGATAGAGGGACTTGGCCATGAACTTCAGAATTTTGCACTAATTTATATATTTTGGTTTTCCTATCAGGTATGATGCTTTCAGGCTAAAGGTCAAATGTTCTGCCTTAGTTTACCAGGCTGTACAAGGAGATGGGCTTTTTACCTTTGAAGCTTAATTGACCGCCTTCGCATTTGTCTTGGTAATATCTGGCTTATGGCTACCTACATTTCAGATTCTTTTTATTGTGCGGTTTAATTTTTTGTCGTAAATTAAGTGAAGGCTTACAGATCAGATCATCAGTTTTACATTCAGCCGTTTGTCTTAACTCATCCTTTGCAGTTCCCTTAAGGTACCATCCCTGACCCCACTTCTTCCCCATGCTGACCGTTTTCACTTGTTTCTTCTTTTCTAACCCTCTGAACTTTGTTTTTAATGCTGTCCTTCTGGTCCAATCATTGATTGTTTTAACGGGAATGAGTTTAGTGCTAGACTTGAAGTGTGTGTAAGGGCCATAGCCACAGGCATCCCACCTGTCCTCTCTCTGACCAGTCAACCTGGTCTCTGTTTTATGATTTTGAGTTCTGTTCCACATTTTTCCCCCACTCTGTGCAGGACCTTCTGATGAATGTGATCCATCTCAGAGATGGGGGTAGAGGCAGTCAGGCATCATCTAGTTCTCATTATGGAGACAAATGTTCCTGAGGTTCATTAGTCCCCTGGGCTAATTGTTTACGTGTGTCTTGAGTTTTACCTCATCTTCGAGATGGAGACACACCAGCGTTTGCTCCTGAAATTCACTGCCTTTGAGTCAGTTCTGGCCCATGGCAGCCCCATAGGACAGACTAGAACTGTCCTTTGGGTTTCCAAAGTGTAAACCTTTACGGTCGCAGACAGCTTATCCTTCCCCTCAGGAGCAGCTGGTGGGGTCCAGCTGTGGCCTTGCCATTAGCAAACCCACTCGCCACCATTGCACCACCAGCGTTTTTAAAAATTCAGCCATTACCAAAGTAGACATAGAACAGGGTGTGAATTTTGCCAGTAGACTTTGATGTCCCCTAGACCACGGTGCTGATCCCTCAGGGCCCAGTCACTCATTCCCAAAGTGTTTTGCTTCTGTATAATATACCCACTGCATGCATGGGTATATTTTCAGCAAAGCAAAATACAGTACACTTAAACAAAACCCTCTGTTGACCCTTGATTATATTATTTGTGGGTATGCGCCCATCTCCTTCCCACACCTGGTCACCCTACTTGTCTAGCCAAGAATCTGCTTGAAGATCACAGCTGCTACAGAGTTGTGTCAAAACTCAAACTCACTGCCAGCTGGTCAATTCTGACTCATAGCCACACTGTAGGACAGGGTAGAACTGCCCTGTGGGGTTCTAAGAGTAACTCTTTCTGGGAGTAGAACCCTCATCTTTAGCCACCCAACAGTTGTTCGTTTCAGACTCTGGACCTTGCTGTTAGCAGTCCAACTTGTAACCAACTGTACCTCGAGGGCTCCTACAGGAATACACATATAACAGTATTGCCTCTGCTGCCTTTAACTCTTGCAAACCTTCCAGTGTCATCCCCAGGCTCCATTACTTTTTCCTAATTTATTATGCATTGCTTTCCTTTCACCCAATTTAAAACTTGTCTACCATTGTTGTTCTTGTTAGGTGCCATCAAATTGGCTCTGACTCATAGGAGCACTCTGTACAACCCAAAGAAACACTGCCTGGTCCTGCCCTGTCCTCACAGTTGTTACGTTTGAGCCCATTATTGTAGCCCATTGTGGTCAATCCATCTTGTCAGGAGGCTACCTGTCCCCACCCCCCTCCTTCTTCCCTTTTGCCGCGCCTCTGCTTTACCAAGCATGATGTCTTTCCCCAGGAACAGGTGTTTTGACAGTATGTCCAAAGCATGTCTCTACCCATTTCCCCTCAACTTTTCCTCCCCACTCCTCCTTCCTCTCCCTTATCAAACTGCACAACCATCAAAGAATGTTTCTTGGAATGTGAAAACCTTTTCTTGACTTTTTATAGTGGCCTCACAACTTTTTTATAAAGCTTTCCTTTTATGGTTAGTTTATTTCACTCAGCATAATGTCTTCCAAGTTCACCCAAGGAAAGTATGCAGAGTTGGACAGATTCACAGTTAGTCTTTAGTGGCGCACAATATCCCATTGTCTGTACCTAAGTTTGCTTATTCAGTCTTCCACTAATGTTCATTACTTCCATGTTTTTGCATTGTGACTAGTGCTGCCGTGGACATGAGTGTGCATGTCACAGCTTTTGTCACAGCTCTTCTCTATGGTATATACACCAAGGAGAGGGGATGCAGGGTGGTAGGACATTTGTTTCTGAGAACTCGCCACACCGATGTATACAACACATTCACCCTTTACGGACCCTATAGCAGTCTCCTTGAGCCCTCTCCTGTGTTTGCCGTTTTCCTTTTTCTAACTTTGCTGTTAAAGCTGGAGTGAGGTTCTCTCATTGTTTTGATTTGTGTCTCTTCATTGGCTAATGATTGTTAGCATTTCTGAATATATTTGTTGGCTGCCTGAATGGTGTGAAATGCCTGTTCATGTCCTCTGTCCATTTTCCCCCATTGGACTGTTGGTCTTTTTAGTTGCTGAGGTATTGAAGTTTTCTATAAATTTTAGAGATCAGTTTCTTGTGTAATAGATGTCATTGTCCTCCAACTCCCCCCCCGCCCCAATTTACTCGAGGTGAAATCTTTTGATGCACACAAACATCTAATTTTTCGGATGTCTCAATCATTTGGTTTGTCTTCTTGTGTTTGTGGGCTTTTCATTAGATAATGTATTTGTGCCATGTATTAAGGCCCCAAAAGTTTGTCTCTACTTTTCATGGATAATCTTTTGAGTTCTAGGTTTTACATTTAGCTTTTTTTTTTTTTAATTTTTTTAAAATTTTATTGGGGGCTCTTACAGCTACTACAACATTCAGTACATCATTTGTATCAAGCACATTTGCACACATATTTCCACATACATTTCCCAATATTTTCCACCTGAGCCCTTGATACAAGCCCCTTTTAAAAAACACCCTCCCCTTTCCCTCCCCCCCTTTTTAAAAAAATTGATCATTTTATTGGGGGGGCCCTACAACTCCCATCACAATCCCCAACGACATCAGTTGTATTCAGGCCACTTTTACACACCCATTGCCATCATCACTCTCAAAACATTCTCCCTCCCTCCAGGCCCCCATTATCTGCTCCCTATATTACCCTTCCTCCCCCCCTTCCC
>PVJH01010907.1:0-71400 GCA_004026705.1 Nesogale talazaci
CAGGTTCCTTGGCAAAAAATGAAAATTCACCTGAATTCCAGCTAAGGAGAGGGCCACTCAGGAACATATAAACCTACCTCATAAAAGGAATGAAAAACATTGAGAATAAACTTGTGAATTCTCAAAATTAGCTGAAGTAGTCCAGGGCAAGGATGAGAAGGCTGGCAATTTTCAGAAACTGCCTAGGAGAGGCAATTTAGAGGTTTACCAACAGATTCAGAAACACCTGATGGGAAAAAAAGTTTGTCTAAATATGCACTTTATTCATCAGTCAACTGCAGACATTTGTTGGAAACTGCAACATAAAGCTATGGGACCTCAGACTGACTCAAATGAGCTAAGAGCAGTAACTTTAGTGTACAACAACCAGGATTTGTCAGTCCCCTCTGCAGTGTGATGGCTCAACCCATCCCACATGGCCCAACCCCAAGTGGTTTGTTGCCGCTGGGAGAAGGAAGGCTGGCCAAAAGCATGTCAAGAGTCCCCCATGAAACACAGGGGTGGGAAGGAAGCCTCCCTCCACTTTCCAGTATGGGACTCCAGGACACTGACTTGCGTGTCCTAAGTGAGTCTTGGGGGTAACAGATCCTGTAAACTAAGGGGTTCCAGTTCCCTGGTTTCTTTTGGCAAGACCGTTGGCATTAAACTGAAGGAGTCATGGATACATGTGGGCCCATCTGCTTTTCTCTGGACTGAGACTGCATTATCAGTACTAAAACCTTTTGGTGGCCCTTTGATGCCATCCTCCATGTTGTCACCATTAACATGCTGCCAACTAAGAGGTTTCTTACCTCACCTGTGTCCTGCATCTAGGTGGGTCCTTTATTCTCAAATAAATTTTTAATTATTCCTAAGTCACCTGCTTTGCTTTTAGAAAGAAATTTTTTTTGAGTTAAGATGATTTTCACACCAGTTCCTATAGCTTGTTGTTGTTGTTTTGGGCATCAGTGCCTCTGGTGGTCGTGGTCGCTACCTAGTGCTGCTCCTGAAAGCCGCCGCTGCATTTGAATCACCAAGCCCATGGGCCACAGTCCCGAACTCAACCACTTATGCCACCGGGGCTCAGCCCTCCTATAGCTTTTTAAGAAATAAAGCCTGCCCTCCTTCTCTCAAAAATATTACCATTGAAGTTAATGTAAAACAGGTCCATTGTTCATACAGACATAAAGAGACCTGAGTTACTTTCTAAAACATAAGCCTGAGAGAGTGCAGCAAGTCTTTCTAGACTGTGTCCAGAAAGTAACCCCAAGATCACTGAAGTTCAAACCCATGTTAGGAGCAGGAGGATCCTAACAAGTGCTGTTACTTATCCCCACAGTCGTCAAAGAGTTCACAGAGGTCATCTGTCCCAAGTAAAGCCAATTCAGAGTGGGCAGTGTCCAAACTAAACACAAAGGCACTTTCTAGTGAACCTACCTAAAGCTTAAAAGTACACAATAAGTTGACCAGAGAAAAGTTCATGTAAAAGAAATGTATGAGGTCATCAGAGGACAGTATTAGAGATATGAAAGTCTATTATGAATTGATTATCACTAACTGCCGTTAATTTACCTTTCATGAGAAATTGACTACGGGTAATGGAGGAAGGTAAATTAGTCATATAATTTCAGTTGATTCACAAAAAGTCTTGAAGTTTTTCCTCAGTGAAAACAATTAACAGAAAGAATAAAGACCAAGAACTTCAAGGGGCAATTCAACTCTGCTCCTCCATCAAAGGTGACCTCAACCCATCATTTCACTCCCCCCCTTCTCTTCTATTCTTGGCAGCTTGCGATGAGCTGTTAAAATGACTCAATAAAGTCTTTGCTCCCACTTTCTCAGCTCACGGGCATCTGAGGACAAACACTGTCTCTACTCTCTTGCCTGGTAGAAGCAGGGTGCGTGAATCCACACATTCCAGAGCCCTTGCATTCAATGGCTTTTGCCTCTTTAAGACCCTGTTAAAGTTCATGTCTTCCAAGTTTCAACAGTTCCACATAAACATAACATGAGAAGTTATCAGCCAACTTCTTTACAAGGCATCGGTCAAGCTGCAGTCACTTGATGATTCATTTTACCCAGCAGGCAAAGGGTTAAAAAAAATAGGGCCAGAAAGAGAGCAGAGAGTGAAGCCACCCAATGTGAGCCGGAAGCAAGCTGCTATCCTCAAGGTGAAGTGGCAGGACCAAGGGCTCCTACCCAGACTAAGTAAATAACAACAAAGACAAGGACTCTGAGAACTAGCTTGGTAAACACTTTAACCTTGAAGCCAGGTCCTGGTGAATCTTACTGTAGGACTCTACTCAAAGATAATTCTGAGATATACTGGCGCAGAGCTGTAGCTGAGATAAACTTGAAAGATGCACGAGATCCAAGGATGAACCAAGTTAACTAGTATTCTCCTAGATAACATCCCTTCTGGAGAGTCGGGACCTACTTCAGTTCTGGAGAGTGTATCTCACCTATGTTTAAGGTGTCCTTCTCAACTTGAGAGGGGCCAGGCGTTTCCCATCTTCTGAAGTGACTCTATGCTTTAATAAAATTATGGTGCAATTTTTGCTGTCCTGTGCACACGTGACGGCGCAGATTATCTCTGGACCCTAACGTGGGTTTAGCTAGTCCCCAAGGACGACAGGTACAGTCTATATAGGGTCATTTAATTCTTGCTTTGTCACTGCCCTTTCCAAACTGGGAGCTAAAACTGCCACTGCCATTCCAAAGTAGCAATCACTAACAACTATACAACTAACTACTGTTTTCAAAACACTGGAATCTCCTTAAGAAAAACTTCCTATCAAGAAAGCCACATCCTTGGGTTGAGTGCCAGTGGTGTAAGTGGTTGAGTGCAGGGCTGCGGCTCGCGGGCTTGGCGATTCAAATCCAGCAGAGGCTCCCAGGAGCAGTGCTGGGTAGCGCCCACGACCACCAGAGGGCAGTGATGCCCTCTCCCACCCCCCACCCCGCCCCCAAAAAGCCACATCCTCTTATAAGGAAAGCAAAGGACTCATGGTCCAAGCATGCTCTAAAATCCCATTTCAACACACTGCCACATACATAGACCAACACTGTTCATTTGTATCATCATACTCATCATTAATTTTAAATGTTTCTCAGTTGGGGATCCCTGGTAGTGTATTGGTTATGAGTTGGCTGTATCTGCATGAACAGCAGTTCGAAAGCCTGGGCTTTCTACTCCAGTAAAGTTAGTCTTAGAAACCCATAGGGGATCACTGAGTCAGCACTGGTTCTGGCAGTGAGTTTGGCTTATTTTCTCGTTTACAGGTTAATTCTTTCAGAAGATGGGAGTAGATTAGAGGTATGTTGGGGGTGGGTTTTTTGGTGTTTTTCTTGGGGGGGGCTCCACTCCCAAAAACTGACTATCCAGAGTATACACACATTGTAAATGCTCAATATTCAATGAATGAATGAATGAGCAAAGAACATTCCACTGATTCCAAATGGTTTAATAAAACTGCAATCTAGTGCCTACGAAATATAGGCAACACCACAGGCAAAGGGACCACTGCATATCTACAGTTTTGAAACGTAAAGCCAATTCTTCTAATGTCCCATTAGGGCATTTTGTGGCAGTCAAAAGAAGACTGTTCAGAAACCCCTTGGGGACCTGTACTGAATGGGTTGGTGTGAATAAACATGCATGCTACATTAGGAAAGAAAACCCATTACTACAATCGTTGTATGAAATGCAGGTTTTAAGTCAGATGTATTTCGTATGTAAGAATTTGTAATGTCTGTGGGTTTTATTGCATTATTTCAGTGAGGCATTAGCATAATATTTAAAATAGACATGTGTATTAATTAGGTTGTTGATAATTTCAGCTGCCAAAACAGATATACCCTTTTCAGATGCTGTTCAAATGGGAGGGAGTTCGGTGTCTCTAAACAATCAAATATTACCTCATCAAATGATCTGGATAATTGACTGGATACTCTAAAACCATTACTTGGTTGGGAAATTAGACGGTAATGAAGCCGAAAGCCTCTCTCAGGAAAGGATCTTTGGTCTTCCTGTAACAGGTGTTTGGGGAAAACACAATTTCCAACACAAGGGCACATTGTGATTTTTAAATTGCACTGAACTTCTGGTCTTATCTGAACCTTTACCTGTCTGTCGTGCTGTTGCTGGAACCTATACCAATGCTGTTTCAAATATCATGAGGGTCATCATCCACAGTGGGCGGACAGGTTTCAGAACTCTTTCACTAAGATGAGCAAGAAGGACCTATTGATCTACTACGTCTAAAAATCTGAAAGTGAAAACCACAAATCATGAAAAATTTTTGTCCTATAGAGAGCTGGAAATGTGTCTATGCTGAAAGGCACTCGAGTTACAGTGTCCACAACAGTGAATTTAAACTAATAACGAGGGGAAGCCTCAGGATCACTATGTTTCAATCCCACTGACCAGTGAGCGGCTATAACTTGTCTCTGACTCAGCAGTAACTAGCAACAGCCACAGGGAAATGAATCGTGACCTGCCAGCCTTTTTGCTGTTCAGTGCCACTGAATCCACTCCGACGCAGATCGAGCCGATGTACCGCAGGATGAGCCCTGGCCTGGCCCGGAGCCGCCCTCCAAATAGGTTTCATGTTGGAGCCCATCAATGCAGCAGCTGTGTCAATCCAGCTTGCCAGTCCAGCATTATTTGCCAATATTATATTCTTCCAACTAACAAAAAACATAGACCTTTCTTCATTGTTGCTTTTCTTTCCAGATTTGGAAGGTCATTTACAAATCTCAAAAAGCAAGTGATCGTTAATTTGAACCAATTTGAATATAAATATCAATGGCTAATAATAAATATTGAGGGTAAATCCACAGAAAAATATTCAGGATTTGAACAAAATGCCCTAAGATAACGCACACAGCCAATATAATTTAATAAAAATATTTAATGCTGCCAAAAAGTATAAAAATACAGTAGGAATGGCAGAATACAAAGTAGTCTTCCCTAATTTATGTCTTTTACATCTTTCTACATTTCACACACATTAAAAAAACACCTAATAAATCAAATGAAAGGATTTTGCAAAGTCTTCTGCTGGTGGGTACTCTTCGTTCCCTGGATGTTAAGTTTACTTTGTAAACAGACAGTGGTGAGGCAATCTACAGGTCTATCAAGCCTCACTTTAGTTTCCGGAGTGGGCTTCAGGTCTTGCTTTGCGCATCAATGATTCGAAATTTATAGCTGCAGAATATTCTCAAGTCATGAATACTTAGGTGTCTGTCAATCTTGGCCTAAAACATAAAATAAAAAATTATCTATTCAATTCATAGTTACCAAACACACATACACACAGACATGAAAGACTGAACAATGAACTAAAATGGCAATCAAAACACATTCTAACACATCACATTCAATCACACTAAGAATTTCACTCTGGCTGTGGTAAATTGAGAAGGTGTTCAATTTCCCAACAGAATTGGTAGCCTAAAGTAAACTCATGTTAAATAAAGTACTCGGGTTCTTTAAAGATTACTAATTATAAATTTTAAGGTCATCTTTTATTCCTCATAACATCATGAAGGGACTCCTAATGAGATGCTAGCAGACACATAGGTTTCAATGAAATGTACTCAAAACAATTTACCAAAATTATAAAGCATAAGCTAGACTCTAAAATTTGATGCAAAAGTCTAATCTAATCTGGACCTACAGCGTATTATACATTTAAATATATTAACAAGATAATGTCTGAAAATAAAGCAAGATTACATTAAAATCACAGACAAGGAACAGCGTGCTTTTTCCCAAAAGGATAATACAAATGATTACAACAGACAACTGAAGGGGCACATTTAGATTGTCAATATGAAAGAAAACTCATGTTTGAAAAAAAAGACAATTGGGCTGAGCCCCGGTGGCGTAGTGGTTGTGCGCGGGACTGCGGCCCACTGGGGCGGAGGTTCAGTTCCAGCAGTGGGGCTGGGCCTCCTACTCCCACCGCCGGAGAGCAGTGATGTCCCCCCACCCAAAAAAAAAAGACAATTATAATTTAATGCCAGAAGAACCAACAGAGAAATGTAAAGTCTTCAAGAAAACACATTTAAACAAGTATTAGATAAATGACTATGGTAAAGGTGGATGTTTTTCTGATGCGATGTCACGTATGACTGAACGTTGGGGCTAGTTAATTCTCCCCCTCTTCCTTCCCATGTCAGGAGTTTTGGGAGCACAGTGGGTTAAGCAATGAGCTGCCAAGTGAAAGGTCAGTAATTTGAAAGCACCAGTTGCTCAGAGGAGAAAGAGGGTGCTTTCTCCGCCTCAGGGGCAGTTCTACTCTGTCCTGCAAGGTCACTAACATCAGAATCGACTCTATGGCAGTGAACTTGGTTTTGAGTTTATCTCAAGTTCCCTTGCTAACCAAAATCTAAATACCTGTCATTGTTATCTCCAGATATATAAACTATAAACTACACCCACAAATTCGGTGCAAACAGTTGGTCAAAACCACAAGACTTCTTTCTATTTACTCACTGACTTCCTCCTCTGGAGGAGTGTTCTCCAAAGCGACAATACCACTCCAGAAGAGATCTAGAATGATCCAGCGGTATGCAAAAGCAGACACTTATACTTTCCTCCTGGATTATGGACTATTGTACAAACGTTTTTTAATTACCAGGGAGGCACTGGTAATTTTTTTTTCCTGAAAAGGGAGTGGTAGGTCAAATGTTTGGTTTCTTACGAGGAAAATGCCTGGTGGTGCACAGATTAAGTAATGGACAATTAACTGCCAGTTGGCAATTCAGACTCACTAGTAAAAGGGTAAAACAATGAGGCATCTGCTCCAATAAAGACTTAAGCAAAAAAACAAAAGATTTAAAGCAAGACACCACTTTGATGATCTGAATATTTCTTTTCCTAGAACCAACAGAGAAATGTCAAGTCTTCAAGAAAGCACATGTCTATGTGCTCAGAAAAATCAGGTCTTCAAAACAAGGTACTATAATTTAATTTGCCAAATTAAACAACAGTTCGCAAAATTTCATGACACCTAGTATTCCTCTGGTTCAGTGGTAGTCCAAGTATTTTTACGTTTGCTTCACTTAATAATGTATGACACTGAATTTCAACAAGAATGGTTGTCTAATATTTTTCCATTTTAAAAACTTGTTTAAATATGCCATAAAACAGAAGCAATATTAACAAAATGAAAAATTATAAGGAGGTTTCAAAAGGTTTGTGGGCAAAACGTATTTTAAAGAATTTTTTTCGGTTTGGGGAGGGCAGGGGCAGGGACAAAAAAATAATAAAGAATTTTTTTCATTAACCATGGACACTCCCTTATTAAGGTTTATGGAGCTAGTTTAAACCAACTCTGTCATGTGCAAGCGGTGTGGTCTTAGGCAGTGTACTTCTCCTGACCTGAGAAATGAGGAAATGTTACCTACCTATCGATTAAAGCCCACGACTGTGAAATTGACTGCAACTCACGGGGAACCCATGTATGTTAGAGAAGAACTGTGCTCACTCAGGATTTTCATGGCTGGGTCTTCAGAAGTCAAACCCTATGTTCTTCTCCCTCGAAGCTTCACCTAGCTAGTGAGCAGCCCAGAGGGAGAACCATATGCACCACCCAGGGTGTCCGTGCTTAAGAGAGCAATTGAAAATGCAGATTAAACTTCATTATATTTAAACTGAGGAAATTATGTGTTTAACATACATTGCTGTCATTTATAGTAGCAGTATGTTAAAAAACATAGTTAACAATGATGAATGCCACAAAACAAATAAGAGTGTTTGGGTTTTTTTCAAGAGTTGTTTTAGCAAACAAAACAAAACAAAACATTTTCTAGAAGTGATTGCCCCCCCAAAAAACAAAACAAAACAAAGAGTTGTTTTAGCTTTTACTTTCTTTCCTCTTTTCAATAGAGTTGGATAAGACGAGGTCCTCATACAATGCCGAAAATCCATATGCTAGAATGTACAATCTAAAGTAATACAAAGCCAAACTGTACCCAAAGTAGTTTTTGTCACTAGATATTCACATGAATTTGTCACTTAAATGAATGAATGCTAATCAGAACCTTTTTTTAAGTGAGTAAAGCATTACCCTTACAGACAAAACCAACTCACCCAGGTCTTCTCTACTGAATTCATCAAAGTATGGTAGAAAATTGACTAAATAAACATTATGCATTTGCTACATTACAGCAACAAAATAACAAGGGTGTTTTATTTCATTTAAGTCTGTATTTAAAAAAAACATTCCAGTACAAGTATCCTGCTAACTTCCTAAAACCTGTAAGAGGGAGGATGTACTTACAGAATTTGCTCTAATATTGGCTGGTCCTACATTAACTGAGCTCTATCAATTCCCCTGTCCTAGTCTAAATTCACCACTTATCTGCTATATTGTGGTGTGTGTTGCTCTGATGCCAGCAGCTGTGTCACTGGTATTTTCAATATGAGTAAGATCACCCAAAGTGAACAGGTTCAAGTAGAGTTTCCAGACTAAGAACAGATTATGAAGAAAGACTAGGCTGTCCATTTTTGGAAGAAGGAGTCACTTGAAAAAACTGATATTCTAAGGATCTGTGAGCTAACATGGACTACTGTGGTCATCTTGAACCAGAGAATGATAGGGTTTACTATGCCACAGGAATGACAAATCCAAAAGAAACGGTCCCAAATCCATCCTCAAAATGAACACTCTAAGATCTATTTTGAATGACAATACTGTGACAGGATAGTATCTATACACGTAAATAGAACTGAGGTTAATAATAACTATTATTCAAATTTATGCACCAACTCCTAAAGGTAGTAATGAAGAATTCTAGTAATTGAATTGGGCCGACTTGTTCAATCAGAATTGTTCAAACATGCAATCAAGATGCACTGATAATTACGGGCAATTTAAGAGTACTAAAACTGAAGCTGAGCCTAGGTGGCGCAGTGGTTGTGTACGGGACTGCCACCCACAGGGTTGGTGGTTCAAATGCAAGCTCTCCAGGGGCAAGGTTGGGCTTCCGACTCCCACCAGGGCAGTGATGCAAAAAAAAAAAAAAAAAAAAGAGTACTAAAACTGGAAACAAAGTAAAGAATGGAGTAGGGAAATATGATCCTGCTGATAAAAAAAAGCTGAGGACCACAGGATAGAATTTTGCAAGATCAAAGGCTTGATTACAAATAAATTTTTTTTCAATAACAAAAATTCATGTATGCAATACATATATACATATACATGTCTCCAAATAAAAGACACAGAAATCAAATTTACTACACCAAAGAGATGAAAAGATGGAAAAGTTCAATATCATCAGTCAAAACAAGTTCAAGGGCTACTTGTGAAACAGATGATCAATTGCTCATTTGTAACTTCAAGTTGAAGAAAATTAAAATGGCAGCCCATGAGAGCCAATATAACCCACCTGCATTTCAAGAACAGATTTAATGAACTGAACATTAATGGCAGAAGATCCAAAGAGCTGTGGAATGACATCAAGGCCATATGTGGAAAAAGAAAAAGGTCATTGGAAAGATCAAAGTGAATGTTAGAAGAAACTCTGAAAACTGCTCTTGAACACACACGGAGTAACTAAAGCACGTGGTAAAAATGCTGAAAGAGATGAACTGAAAATTTCAAAGAGCTCAAGATGACAAATTATAATGAAATGTGCAAAGACATGAAATTAGAAAACCAAAAAATAAGAACATGCTCAGCATTATCATAAAGAACTAAAGGGAAAAACTTCAGCCTATGTTGCAGTATTTTAAAAAGCCCTGGTGAGACAGTGGGCTACACACTGGGCTAACTACAAGGATGGTGGTTCCCACTCCATGGGAAAGCTGAAACGATCTACTTTTAAAAAGATAAAGTCATGGCTATGCAATGGGGCAGTTGAACTCTGTCCTATGTGTGCTATGAGTCAGAATCTAATCGATGGCAGAAGGATGGACAAACAGGAAACCTGGTGGTATAGTGGGAGGAGCTGTGCTGCTTAACCTCCAGGTCAGTCAGCAACTCCAATAAACAAATTAGGCTATTTCCATAGTCTTAGAAACCCACTGCGGGTATTCCACCATGTCCTGTACAAGTCAGGATAGATTTCCATGCCAGCTGAGTGAGTGATGAGGAAATATTGAATGATGCAGGAAGCATCCAACAATGATGGAAAGAATACACGGAGTGACTGTTCCATTAAAAAAAAGAGTCAACATTCAAGCATATGATCAAGAACCACTAGTAACAAAAAAAAAATCCAAGCTTCACAAAAGACATTAGCCAAAAACAAGGATCCAGGAATTGATGGAAGAACCAAGGGAAATACTTCAAACAAACTGATGAAGAAATGGCAGCACTCACCTGTACCAAGAAATCTGGAACACGGCTACCTGGTCAACTGACAAGAGGAAATCCATTTCCACCCATTCCAAAGAAAAGTGATCCAATAGAATGAGATGAACAATACCATTATCACACATCCAAGTAAAATTCTGCTGGTGATCATACCACAATGGCTAGAGCAGTATATAGACAGAGCTGCCAAAAATTCAGGCCAAATTCATAAGAGGGCTTAAACAAGGGATATCAATGCCTATGTCTGTTGGATCTTGATGAAGCAGAGAATATCTGAAAAATGCTTACTTGTGCTTTATTGACTATATAAAGGACATGAACTGTGTGAACCACAATGAACTAGTCTCAGTAAGAATGGAAATTCCTAGACACTTCATTCTGCTCTGTGAAACCTGCGCACAGATAGAGTCTTTCAAACAAAACAGAGTGACACTGAATGGTTTAAAATGAGGTAAAGGTGTAGAGGAGGGTTGTTTCACCTACTTTGGACATGCTATCAAGAGAAGCCAGTTCCTGAAAATGACCGCCGTAGTAAGTAAAGGGCAGCTAAAAATGATGATGATGTTTTGTGAGATGGACACAGTGGCAGCAACAATGGGCTCAAACCTAACAAAAAAAAATGATGAGAGTGGTACAAGACTTGGCAGTTTCTTTCTGGTGCACACAGGGTCACGGTGAGTCAGAACCAACTCGACAGACGGCACCTCATAACAACATTCTAAACTGCAAAACCCCAACCAAAAGATTTTACTCTCATCCAGTGACCAAAGAGAATCAAGGCCATCTGCAATGTTTTTATTTTCAGGTGCATGTCATTAAAACAAAATCTTCCAAAGACTCTCAAATTGAGTAAAAGTGCCTCCTGGGATTATCTGCTTTCACTTAGAAATACTGGGGGAGGGGCATAGCACACATATGTCACTGACGGAAAGTTTTTCCACAGGATAAGATTCTTTGCAGTATTCCAATTCAAAATGAGAGAACCATTTTTATCAGGCACTTGTGCAGGGTTAGAATTGCTACTACTGTCAATCAAACTGAATGTAGAAAGTGCTCAGGAAGTTTCTGTAGAGGAAAAAATGATAGCAAAGTGCACCCATTTCCATAAAGGTTTTTACTTTAAAATACTATCAGAGTAAAAAAATCTAACTTTCCAAGACTGAATGGACAAGCACGTGATGTTAGAAGGGCCGACATGTAGAACAGAGTCAGTAAGTACTCAATATCTGGACTTCCTTGTGGAACAGACAATGATGGAACTTTAGACAAACTGAATTTGACAGCTTTTATGCCTAAACCCATTGCCGTGTCAGTCCATCTCGTTGAGATGTCAGTCCCATCTTCCCTGCCGCTCCTCTACTTTACCAAGCATAATGTCCTTTTCCAGGGACCAGTCTCTCCTGGTAACATTTCAAAAACATGAAAAGTGAATTCTCACCATCCGTGCGTCTAAGGAGAATTCTGACTGTACCTCTTTCATGACAGATTTGTTTGTTCTTTTGGCAGTCCATCGTCTTTTCAATAGTACCATAATTCAAACATGTCGACTCTTTTTCATTATTTCTTATTCAGTGTCCAACATTCACATGCATGTGAGGCGAGACCATGGTCTGGGTCAGATGCACCTTAGTCCTCAGGATAACATCCTTGCTTTTCAATACTTTAAAGGGGTCTTGTGTAGATGGTTAGCTCAATGCAGTGCATCATAGCTACTTCCATAAACAATGTTTACAGATTCAACCAAAATAAAATTCGTAACGTCAATCTTTTCTCCATTGATCGTGTTTACTTATTGATTTAATTGTACAAGTTTTGCTTTTCTTTACATTTGAGTTGTACTTCACACTGATGCCTGCAATTCTCGGTCATCAGCCGGAAGTGCTTGCCTACAGCAAGCGAGGCTGTTATCCACATATCACAGGTTAATATGCCTTCCTCCAGTCCTGACGCCACACTTTTCACATAACCCAGCTTCTGATTATTTGCTCAACATACAGTTCAACTAAGTATGGTGAGAGGGTACCACCCTAACACATATCTGTCCTTTAAGTCACGCAGTTAAGTAGTCCCTTGTTCTGTTCACATATATGCCACATCACCTGTGGGCAGGTTCTGTTTGAACACAAGGAACTGTTCTAGAATGACCAATCTCATCAGGCTAGCCACAGTTCGTTAGGATTAACTGTTAAATGCCTTTGAATAGTCAATGAAACACAAGTACACAACTTCCTGGTATTCTCTGCTTTCAGTCAAGATCTGACACCACCAGTGATATCCCTTGCTCCACATCCTCTCAGCAAAGTCAGCAAAATTTTCCTCATGTGTGCCATGATACTGTTCTATAGTCTGCACATTCTTTCTTCTGAAAGGATATAGCTAGGGATCTCTTCAGTCAGTTAGGTAGCTGTCTTTCAAATTTTCTGACATAGATGAGTACTTCCATTGTTTGATAAGCTTGTTTAAACATTTCGATTCCTGAAGGCTTGTTTTTTGGCTAATGTCTTCAATGCAATTTGGAATTCTTTCTTTAGTATCATTGTTTCTAAGTTACCTCTTGAAATGGTTCAGTGCCTCCAATTCTTCATAGTACGACTGAATTCTTTCCATTTTTCTTGATGTTTCTTATTCAATAATTTGCACATAGAAGAGGCTTGAGTTTTTTCTTCTGTCCTTTAAGATATGCTAAGCAGGCTTTGTTTGTTTTGTTTTGTGGGGGTGTCTAACTCTAGTCTTTGCACATTTTACTGTAAACATTAGTCTTATCAAGCTTCCCTTTGAAATTTTCAGTTCTTTGACGTCATTTTCTCCATTTGCCTTAGCTATTCTGGGATTATGACTAAGTTCCAGTGTCTCTTCTGATAGCCACTTTGATCTTTTTCTTCCCTTTTTAATGATCTTTTGCTTTTTTCATGTATGATGTCCTTGATGCCATCCTACCGCTCATCAGGTCTTCTGTCATTATATGCATCAAATCTGTTGCTGAGATGTTGACGAAATTCAGGTGAGCTAGACTCAAGGTAGTATTTTGGCTCTCATGAACTTGTAATTTTCTCCAGTCTCCCAGTCAGCACCCCTGGTCTAATTCTAACTGTTGGTTTTGAGCTTCTTGTCTTCCCACAGATGTAGTCAATTTGATTTCTGTGTATACAATCTGGGAAGGCCTTTTAATATTGTTGAAAAAAGCCATTTGTGATAAGTCACTGGTCTTGCACAATTCTTATCATGCCATGTCCACCTTCCTTTCTATCTCTAAGGCCATGTTTTCCAACTACTGTTCCTTCCTCTGTGTTTCCAACTGCCAAAGGGTAACAATGCAACCTGCACATATTATCAATGTCAGGCTGAAGGTGTTGGTACAATTCTTCACCACTGGCTTAGGAGTTGGTACATAAATTTGTATTAATAGCTGTACTGACTGGGTTTGCTTGTATGCAAATAGAAATTATCCTAGACTAATCAGCACAGTACTTCAAGATCTTAAAAAATTCTTTTTGACAGAAACAAAACCACTCCCCTTGAATGTGCCATTCACAGCATGATAAAAAAAATGACTGCCCAATTCAATATAGCTAACACGAGTTCATTTCAGTTCACTAAAAGATATCAACTTTTATGCATTCAATTTCACTTTTGACTTCCAATTTCCCAAGATTCATACTTTGTACCTTCCAAGTTCCAAGTATTAAGAGATGCTTTTAGTGTTTCTTCTCATTTTTAGTTATGGTCCATCTACAGATAAAGGGGCAGTCATATGTTGAGTATCTTCGTAACTGAAGGACTCATCTTCTGGCATTAGCTCTGACAAAGTTCTATAGCTATAAAATTTTCACTGCCTCTAAAGTGGGAAATCTATTCCTACTCTGTAATCTGTACTTAATCTGGAAGCTCTGCTGAAGCCTGTTCACTTTGGGTGACCCAGTTGCTATTTGAAATACTAATAACTTCGCTTCCATCATCACACAGCAATACAAAAGTCACCACAGTATGACAAACTGACAGACAAGTGGTGATGTACATGTCAGTGCAAATCTTGTAAGAATATAGTAAAATTATCAATTTAAAAAGTAATATAAATCTGAAGAATACTTATATATAGTGTATGGATGCAAACTAGCATAAAATAATCCATAGCTAAATTGGAAAGGAATATGTAATCAGTTGATGAAACCAAAGATGGTGGCAATGTCAATGGTTGCTGCTATTAACAGAATGGAATTAACCTGTTAAGTAAACATTTTTTTTTTTTTTTTTTTTTGGGCATCACTGCTCTCCGGTGGTGGGAGTAGGAGGCCCAGCCCCACTGCTGGAATTGAACCTCCGTCCCAGTGGGCCGCAGTCCCGCGCACAACCACTACGCCACCGGGGATCAGCCCCTAAGTAAACATTTTTTCCTATAAAAATAAGTCTTCGTTATCTTTTTTTTTACTGACAATCTATTCTAAAAGTAAAACCTCATTAAGCTAAATTATCTAACAAATTTAAAGTGTTAGAATAGAAGATAGAAGGATGCATAACTTAAAATGCTCCAGTGGCGGTACTTATAAGGATGCACAACTTTTTGAAAGATTCAACTTTCACAGGAGGATGAATGTTTTTCTATTGGTCCCTTTCTTTGACTGCCAAAAATGGAACCAAGCCTCAAAATACACTGCCTATTGCTGTTATAAATTGAAACAGTACATGCCAAAAATACTACTGGTGAAAACTTAACACAATTTGGGGTTCCACTGTTGCAGGACCTACTTGAGGAAGGATAAAAGATGAGCATTTATTAAATGCCTTAATAAGTACCCACTGCCGTCCATGATGAAGTACACTCACCTTTGCAAGGGGCAAAGTGCAACAAAATTTTTTTCCTGTCCTTACAGCTTTCTTTAAAACAAGGCTCTCCAATTGGAAATTAATGTGGTCTACTGATAATGTGTTGGAGAATATTTCAAAGGTAAACCAAAGCAAATTGGAAAGTTAAGATTTTAAACCAATAACGAACTAAACTGGAAGGATGTTGGTGTCTGAAAACAGCATCAATGCGACAGATATAAGAAAATACCCCTCTTACCTTCCCTCCTCCTTTAAAAGTTACAAGAAACAGTGACACCAAGTTGGAACATAAGCACAATATATAACACCACTTATATAGGAGCCTATATGTTGAACAGTGATTAAAGTACTCAGGAGATAACTGAAAGGCTTGTGTTCAAATGCATTACTGTTCCCAGGGAGAAATGTGGCCATCGGCTTTCTTAAAGATTACAAAGTTGGAACCCCTAATGGGCAATTCTACACATCCTGTAGGGCTCCCATGAGTCAAAAAAGACCAACCCAAGTTTGAATACCACTTAAAACATGCTTTAAATACACTCAATACACTCAACAAAACTTAACACATCCAAAATGCTACTAAAGTTCATTGTCTATGGATTTAAAGTAAACGAAAAATTAGAATGAGCCCTTTAAAAAGTTAAACCCTATGTAAATGTAAATAGACAAAACAGTTGCTGATCTTAAAACTAAGAATTGGTAGCCTGGAGTCCTTCCCACCAAGTCTAGTGCTAGACTCCCCCCAAATACCTTTTCAATGCAACAATCAACAGTTTGAAAATCACTGAAATAATGTATACCATCTTATGTAACACAAAGGCTCTCTGTGTCTTCAAACAATTAAATTGAAAATTTAAGTCAATGAAATCAAACATTTAATGGATTAATGGCATCCGAAGCTAGAATTCAAATGAGTGGTTAAATTCATCATACAATAATATATTTTTAAAAATAGTAAGAAGTTAAAGGGACAATATAAGGTTTGCACATCATCATACTATTTATTGAAGTAGATAGAACTTGAAAAATATTTTACTTCAAAACTTTAGCCTAGTAACTAAAATCATGGATCATAAAATACTGCTTATTTTTATTTCCTACAGTACAATTTATCCCAAATATTAATTAGGGAAATTACATTGAAATTTCATGAAAATAAACAGTATTTGTACTCAGCTTTACAGAAACGGATTTCTTTACAAAGTCTTGATTACCAGCTAACTGGCTATCCTACTAAGGTGAATTTTCTTCAAAAATTTTTCTTAGGGAAAATACTTATTCAGATTTCTAATTGCTTATATCAATTTATTTTCTTTAGGAAAATGTATCCAGTACAATTAAATGAACATACAATTATTTTATGGTAACAGACTCTTAAAGCTGTGCTTTTAAAAACAGGGAGTTATAAAATGTGTTTATCCTGAAATGACCAAGGATAAAAAAAGGTTGATGCTCATGTCAAGAGTACATAACAGAGTATACACATTATTTACGTCATTTTCACTCCACTAACAACACAGATAGAACCACAATATTTATTGCTTATATATCAAGTGCATGTTAAAAACCAGGTAGCCTTAAAACCAAATCCTTTTGATAAAGGATTTCTCAATTTGGTCAGGTGAGATAACATGTTTAATATATGAAAACAGTTGCAGGATGTACCAGTTTTTAACAAATATCAATGTCTTTATTTTTATAAAGCTGTTTACAGTTTGGTTTTCAAGGAAACCTGCAGTGGTGAGTCCTGAGATGTTGGGCTTGTTTCTGGTACGGATCACTCATCTGGTTGTTGTCTAGTCTAGGCACCACTTTAGGAGTAGGAGGAGTTTGCTGCTAACAGATAAACCCTTGTGATTAAATGCAGGGTTGCTTCTGCTAATGCAGAAGCTTGCTGGACAAAATTAATCATTTATAAGACATTTTGCTGAAACAATAGTGTCCAACCAACAAAAGCTCCAACCAAAAGGACTGACACAAACCCGATCTTAGTGAAAATAGGCTGCCAATATAACCACCTTTTTCTTTTTCGTTCAGTCTCATTTAGCCTCTGTTTCATCTGTTGCACCTTCTGAGCCGTGTTAGCTTTTCTGTCCTCTCGGACTCGTTTCCGTAAAACACTGTGAATAAAACATACATATATGTTCACATGTAAATAGATGTACAGATCAGAATTTAACTATAGAGGATGTAAGTGCAAATAAAACCCTACACACACACACACACAAACACACACACACACTTTCATGTCAAACAGTGAAACCAAAAAGGAGGAAAACCTCAATATTCTAGATGATTTATGGTTATACTCTGATTAATTTAACAGGACTTTCTAGTACAGTTTTATATTAGCAACAAGCATTTTTAGTAGCACCAAAAATAAGGTGATTTCTTTCAAAATAGTGCCCTCTATGTCTTTTTTTTTTTTAAACTACCAATTGCAGACAGCAACGAGGGTAAGTTGGTTTTTCAAGCATCAGTTCCTAGTTCTTGTTTACATTTGACCTTTCACAAAGGCCCTGCTAGAACAAACCTATTTACTATTTTCATGATTTCCACAATGGTGGCTTACTGTGTATGCCTATACCTATTCTCCAGTTCTTATGCTCCTATTCAACAAAGGACTTTTGTGCCGTTTATAACTCAAAAAAGCTCCATATCCAGGAGGCTCTTGGTATAAGACCCAGAGCTACTACATTCTGGAAAGGAACCAGAGTAACAGAGGACTTTTGTATCAACACACAATTTCTTTCTTTTAAAAATCTCACTAAAGGGGAGCGTAAGTGGTTGAGTGCGGGACTGTAGCCTGTGGGCTTGGCGGTTCAAATTCAGCAGCTGCTCTCAGGAGCAGCACTGGGTAGCACCCACGACCACCAGAGATAGTGATGCTCCCCCCCCAAAAAAAAATCTCATTAAATGGGATGAGCCGTGATGGTGTAGTGGTTGTGTGCGGGACTGCGACCCACAGGGTTGACAGTTCAAACCCAGAAGCAGCTCTCCAGGAGCCAGGCTGGGCTTCTTACTCCCACCAGGGTAGTGATGTCACAAAAACACACACACAAAAAAAACACACACAAAATATTTTATTTTCAAAAAAAAAAAACAAAAACAAAAAATACATATTTCATTTTCATTCAATATTTATGTATAACGCAAAAATCTGATTTCCCTGACTCCAGAGTAATTTTTCTAAAGCAGTTTTGAAGGTGCATCTTGAGTAAAAGAATTTTAGAATTTCCCTGTGAACTTTTTGAAGTTCCCTTGCTTATTTGGCTTTCTTGTTTTAATGTAAGGAAAGATTATTCAAGGTTTGTCCTTTGGTGGTTGATTTAGTTCAGAGAGCAGGAAGTTTTCCAGCTCCATAGGTACTATAAGAGATGTCAAGAGTTCACTTTCCTTGGGTTGCACTGAATGTATATAGCATATTTTTTTATCAGTTCATCATCTCCTGAGGACTACTGTTTTCACCTTTTGGCTACTATGAATGCTGCAATGAATATCAGTGTATTAGTCTGTTTTTTGAGTCTATGCATTCCACTCTTTGAGATATATACCTAAGAAGAATATGCTGGATAGTATAATTGTACTATTTTTAGTATAGGGGGTCTTTTTTTTTTTTTTGGCTTTTCTTTCTTTTTTTTCCTTTTTTGAGGCACTGGCACTTTTTTTTCACAATGATTACAACATTTTACAATCCCATAAGCAGAAAGGGTGACAATTTCCTAATATCCCTGGGCAATATTTGTTTTCTATTTCTTAAATTTTCATATCTTGGCCACCTTAGTACAAAAAAAATGCATCTCACTGTGGGTTTTTTTTTTTTTGGTCATCACTGCCCCTCAGGAGGTGGGAGTAGGAGGCCCAGCCTTTGCTCCTGTGAGCTGGAATCGCACTTCCATCCCAGTGGGCCGCAGTCCCGCGCACAACCACTACGCCGAGGCTCAGCCTCACAGTGGTTTTGACATACCATATATACTCAAATATAAACCAACCCGAATTCAGCTGAGGCACCTAATTTACCACAAAAACTGCATTAAAAATATGTGAAAAACTCGGCTTATACACGAGTATTTACAGTACATCTCTCTGATGGCTAATAATGCTGAGTATCTCTTCGTGTGTTTGGTGACCACTGATACCCTCCTTGGTAAAGTGTCTCTTCAAGCCCTTTACCCATTCTATGATCAAGTTGTCTTTTTGCTGGTTTTTATACATATTTTGGTTATTAAGTGCATCATAAATAAAGCTCTCTGAAGTTGTTCTCCCAGTAATAAGGTTGGCTTTTTGAGGAGCAAAAGTTAATTTTACGAGATCCCATGTGTTTGTCTCTTGCTGTTCGTGCTTTTGTTAAAAACTAGGACAATGTCGCTCCTGCTTATTCCAGGTTCACCTGACATCAAGCAGCCCTCTGCTCTTAGAAGCCCAATGGAAAGGGAACCCCTCTCTCCAGGCCTTAATCTATAGCAATTTTACTTTTCAATATGGTTAATCTTTTATCTTTGCAGATGAAAACTGAAGTACTTAAGTAGCAAAGCACCATTTTGCTCATCAAGTCTGCTTTTAAATCTTGATATGGATTAAATTGTGTCCTCACAAAATATGTGCTAGAATCCTAGCCTCTACACCCATAGATATCATCCCATTCATTAACAGGGTTTCTTTGTTATATTAAGGAAGTTTTATCAGCATAGGATGGAAAGAGCTCTAATGGTCTAGTGAGTTACTCACTGGGCTACTAACTACAAGGTCAACAGTTGCACAACCACTGTGAGAGAGATAAGATGAGGCTTTCTATTCTTATGAAAAGGGTCTCAGAAACCCATTGGGGCAGTTCTACTCTGTCCTATAGTGTTATCATGAGTTGAAATTGATTTAACAGCAGTAAATTCAGTTTTTTGGTCAAAGCAGGGCATGTCTAAAGCTAACCATTTCTGAATTATAAAAAGAGCATACTAGACACAGAGACAAGCAAACACATACTGTAAGAACAACTGAGGCTTCTTGGGCTTACATCCAGAAAGACAATGATTCTCCCCCAGAGGCAAGAGAAAAAGAGAGCCTTTCCCTAGAGCCAGTACCCTGAATTGGACTTCGACCCTCCTGAAATAAATTTCTGTTCTTTGAAGTCATTCCTATGAGACTTCAGTTCACAGCAGTTTTAAGAAACTGAGACACAAATAGAAATAGTCTCTTCAACTTCTAAATATACTAAGGACCCAAAAATCTTAGCGAAAGAGATACAGGCATATTAAACAAGATTGTTTCTTGATTTAAAATATAATATTTGGTAAAAAAAAAAAACAAAACCCAACACTTTAGACTTTAAACTGAAATCTAAAACTCTAAAGCCCTAAATACACACTCTGAAGCCATAATTAACTCATCCAATATAAGATGTCAAAATGTTAGTTTTATAAATGTTAGTTTTTATAAAATTTCAAACACCTAAGCTCCCTGTTCGCTAAATTAAGACATGAAGCTTTAAAGTACAGGGGACTTGGACCATTTGCATGGTAGATCTTAAGAGCTCTACATAACACATGACCACAACATAAAATTTCCCACATAAAAGTCATAGAGACACAGAAGTGAAGAAGAAACTCGTTCACTTTGCTAAGTGACATAACCATTCTCATAACCAGCTTCCTAATGTACAAAATAATACTAGAAATCTTAAACAATTTAAAACATCAAAGAAACTAATTCAAAAATTTTTTAAAACAGTACAAAAGACATCTTTATGTGATTTTGGAGGGAATAATGACCTTTTCTCCATCAATAGTAGAGTTACATTTAAATATTTTATAAATTTAATAAAGAACTATGATTAAAACAAAACAATTAGAGTACACTTGCAATATAATTATACCAAAGACACTTCATTTGCTTGCTGTTTCATATTGTGCATTTTTAGCACTTCACTTTATTCACTTCTCTATTAATAGTTTTAACCATATCAGTAAGTTTCCACCTAAAATGACTCATTTCATAACAAGACTAGTGATTAATAAGTAGTTACATCACCCCATTAAATACAGAGCCTCAATTCATACCCACACAAACTTGCAACAAGCTCACCTCTCGCTCCTTTCCTCTACAGTTTCTTGCATTTTAGAGGGTGGTCCTGAACACCTGTCACCTGTAAGCTTTCCTTCTTCTAAGGCTATTCTGGTCCCATTAAATCTTTCAGTCATTATTTTGGTTGGTGAATGATCAAAAGCTGGGGACAAGTCTTCCTTAGATAGTTCTTTCCATTGTTTCTAAGTATGGTAGGAAAAAAAAAAAAAGAACAACAAATGTAAACAATAAAAATTTTATTTTTCCTTAATGTAAACAATAAAAATTTTATTTTTCCTTAATCCTGGGATTTAGTCATTGAAATTCTATACTCAATTTAGGACAATCCTGTCGTGCTAATATACAAACAAAAAAGAAAAAGACATTTTATCATACGATAGTTCATTTAGTTAAACCTTTTTTAAGCTATACCTATTTTAAGCTAAAAAATGTTAATGACTAAAGCATTTAATAGTTAGGTGTATCAGTGTATAGTTGAATGACAAACTATTCTCTATTAGTCACAGTAAGATTATCATACAAACTAGATTTTAAGGAACTCCTAACCCATAGATATGTAAACATCTCAAGCAGTGGGTACCAGGTGTTAGAAAATGATCTGGAACCTTTTTAGAAGTTCCTTGCTTCTGTCCACTCTAACAAATTTAACTGTGAGATCACCTAGCTAGCCCATTGGATATCAGGAGTGTGGTTGGCCTGCCACACAGTTCTGACAGGTAAAGATAGCTGGCCCACCACTAAGTGAAGAAAAACACCTCTGACACTTGCCTTTGTGCTGCAGAGCTGATGATAACAAAAGGCCAAAAAGAAATTGCTAGTTTCTTTACCTGTGAAATGAAAATTCCATTACATCCTTTGGAAGGTTATTATGTTAAGTATTTAGATGCATATAGAGTAATTAAAGTGCACAGTGGCAAAAGAGGAGAGAGATGGAAAAAGAGAGGCAAGAGATATCTGGTATCTAAAGAAAAAGTAGTGACAACTTTATAGACCAAGGAGAAGGCACTGGAAATCACTGTCCCTGTAAGTCCTTCCCAAGATGTGCATGTATGTTTCTGGAAACACAGCCACCCACACACACAGCTACTTCTGCAGCCAATAACAACAGCAGAAGTTATGGGAACGAGAGCCAATGATGACCTATGACTGATCTTGGCTCAAAATAACCTCAGATACTCAGGGAGAATCTCCTTTTCAGGTAGCTCAAAATCTATCATGAAAGCAAGAAAGCTTGGATCTAACTTACCTTTTTTGGTTTGTTTGCTTTTGTTTTTTTAGGCATCACTGCCTCTGGTGGTCGTGGGAGCTACCCAGTGCTGCTCCTGAGAGCCGCCGCTGGATTCGAACTGCCAAGCCCGCAGGCCACAGTCCCGCACTCAACCACTTACGCCACCGGGGCTCAGCCCAATTTCTTACCTTTTTTGGATGCAAACAGACTATTAAAAACGATGCTTAGATTTTTTTAATCCCCAGAAAAAAATTTATATTGTGGATTTGCTAGTACAAAGTTATATTATTATCATGCATAGATGACTAAAATAAATGAAGAGTTTAAAAAAGAAAAGGTATTCTACCTCATTCCCTCTCTCCTAGTATGATTAATTTATTAAATTGCATAATTAATGCTTTCTGATATTTGAATCACAAAAGTTAGAAAATGTGAATCCTAAAATCAGCTATATGGTCAGTGGAAGACAAGTGTGTAGTAAAAGTTAGTATATTTAGACTGGAGGATGGAAACCTTGTGGAGTTTGACCCTAAGTAATCCCAAGTAAGGTTGCAAAGTGCACAAAAACTCCCAAACCCAATGCTGTTGAGTCCTATCAGTTCAACCCTATGAGCTGAACTGCCTACTGAGTTTTGGAGCCTCATCCTTTTCCTGTAGGGTAGTTTATGAGTCTGAATCACTGACCTTGTGATTAGTGGCCCCATGCTTAACATGCTATACCACAAAGGCTCCTAAGTCTGAGTAGTAGGTTAAAAAGCAATGGAATACAAACATTCCGTGAGCATTGAGCAAAGAAAAAAAAGTTAAAAACAAATGTTGTTGTATCATGTCTCCTGACAAAGTTAATGCACTAAAAAATTTGAGCCCTGAGTAGTGTCATCTAAATAATGGCTTTGTAGTCGGCCTTTCTTGTATCTTACTCATGTTGAGCTATAGTCCTTTGTGTAAGACACTGCTGTCAGCAATGGTCTATATACTGCTTAGTATTTTATACTATTCCTGTCACTGAAGGAAGTTTATTAAAGAGCAGTAAAAGTATTAAATTTTTTTTTTAAGTATTATTAAACTTGGGGCCCACTGTCATGGAAAAAAAGTTGATCACTTGTGTGTAAGGTTTCACTAGAACTATCAAGCTCCAAGCTAACAGAGCTTACAATCAGCTCTACGTTGCCATAAGTTATTTACTTTATTGGGAAGTTTACAGTCACCACCGAAACTATTTGTTTACTCATAAATACATAGTATTATCAGCAACTACAGAAACACTGGTGGTGTGTGGTGGTTATGCATTGGGCTGCTAGTCTCAAGGTAAGCAATCTGCTAGCTGCTCTGTAGGATAAAAACAGTTTTCTACTAAACCAATTGTACAATCCTACTTGTTGATGTGACTAGACTACTAAATTATAAATATATATATACATATATATATAAAATGCCTTGAAGCCATTCGATTTTTTTTTGTCAGCCACTACACTTCACATATTTCTGCCCTCCTTGCACCAAGCAACATATAAAGACAAGCAGATAGTATTAGAGAGATAATAACTTATTTACATGTTTCTGGATAGATCAAAGTTATTATGAAAGTTTCCTGTAAATGAATACAAGCTTTTTAATTCCATACTTATATTTACTAATTTTAAGTATACAGGATTATATTCTATTTGTAATATCAAGTTCATTTTTGTATTCATAGATTTTAAAGTCACTTTATATCAAAATATGCTAAGAATTATTCATCAAAAAAGTACATAAAACTATAGCCAATGAAAACAGAACTTGCATAAGATTGAGAGGATTAGTAGATTCATAGTTTACTTAATTAAATCCATAAACTATTACCACTTAAACATACAATATTTTTTTTGTTTGTTTTTTGTTTTTGGGGCATCACTACCCTACAATATTCTTTTTTTTTTTTTTTACAATATTCTTTTTAATTGAGAAAATTTACACTATTTTTATATTAAAACTTGAAAATCCAGTCTGTGGTTAACATTGTAAGGACAGAGAAATTCAAACTAACCACATTTCAAATATTCAATAGCATATGTCATTATTGATACTGAACAATACAGTACTAGGAAGAGAAAAATTTAAAGTACCTACAGAGTGTGAACAATGCAGAGTAGCATAGTGCATAAAAGTTGAGAGATTAATTACTTCATTTATGTAAGTCAAGCAAACCAATACAAACAGTATTCTGTCAAAATAGTTACAATTTGGGAGTGAGTAAGTGAAAGGGATTCTCATTTTGCATAGTATATGCTTCCATGTTGTTGGAAATTGTTTACATCCAACATGAACTTACAGCTCTTTAATAATGAAAAATTCTTAAGACTGAAGAAATCACAAGATTTCAGTAGTTATGAGGTTTTTCTCTAACAATCAGAATAGTAAGACATTTCCAATGTCCTACCTAGAACACAGATCAAAAAGGCCTTTTGTCTGCACAGGTATTGTTCATACTAAACTTGAAAGAGTTTGGTGGGAAAACAGTACTACATAAATTCAGATAGAAAAAAATTATTCTTAGCCACATAATAAATATTATACAAAGAGTATATGTATATATAAAACCTATCATTATAAGATAAAAGATCCTGAAGGTAAGTATTCTAAAGCTAAAGAGAAAGCTAAAACAAGCAAAAGAACCCTCGATCTTTAAAAGAGTAAACACTTACTAAAATGAAATGATAAATGTTAATAGTCTTAAATTATTTGCGCTAACCTTTTGCTACCCTCAAGTGAGTGTTCAATGGCAGAGGAATCCCAATAAAATATAATTTTCCACAAAAGCATGACTTGTAAAGTGGAACGTGGGAGTAGGAAACATTTTGTGGGAGCTGTTTACTCAGCGTTTTTACGAACAAGCGCACTGACCTTTCTGGCAGTTTGTGTAAACTGCGGTACCTTGCCCTTGGCTGTGACCCTGGGAGGGATGTCACGGATTAGTTCAAATACTAGCAGGGTCACCCAAGGCGAATGGTTTCAGAAGAGACTGCAGACTAAGAACAAACCATGACAAAGGAATAAACTGCCCACGTGCGGGAAATCAGTCACTGTCAACCTTATGAAAGAACACTGGTAGACAGAATGCTGGAAAAAAAGTCCTTCAGGTTGGAAGGCACTCAAAATATAACTGAGAAAGAGCTACCTTCTCAAAGCAGAGTCCACTCTAATGACAGAGATGGAGGACAGCTTAAGAAACAGCTGCAAACTTCTATTAATAACTATAACCTGGAATATAAGAAGCATGAATGTAGGAAAAGTGAAAGTCATAAAAGATGACGAATGCATAAAGATTGATACAATAGGCATCAGTGAGCTGAAAAGGACTGATACTGAGCATTCGTAATCAGACAATCATATGGTTTTACTATGCTAGTCACATTCATCGTCAATGTGGGCATTTCAAAATCTATTTGGAAGTACAATGCTGTCCTGTGATAAATAATCTTGGCTGAGCCCCGGTGGCGTAGTGGTTGTGCGCGGGATGGTGGCCCACTGGGTTGGAGGTTCAAATCCAGCAATAAGGCTGGGCCTCTGACTCCCACCACCAGAGGGCAGTGATGCCAAAAATATATAATAATAATAATAATAATAATAATAATCTCTACATGCATACGAGAATATACAACTATTATTCAAATTTCATGTACCAACTATGAAAGCTAGTCAAAGAAATGGAAGAATCCAACCAACTTCTTTTGGTCTGAAACGGATCAAATATGCAATCAAGATGCATTGATAATTATTGATGAATGGAATTCTAAAACTGGAAGAGGAAGTAACTGAAAAATAGTCGTATTCATTGCCACAGAGTTGATTTGAACTCATATTGACTTTATAGGTCAGTAGATAACTTGCCCCTGTGCATTTCCAAGACTTCAACTTTTTATAGGAGTACAAAGTAGCGTTCATTTTCCCCCCCCCCAAGTAGCGGGTAATATTTTTTAACTGCTCACCTTGTACTTAGCAGCAGCCCAGTGCACAAGCACTATACCACTAGTACTCTCAATGGGGCAAACAACAATAGCGGTAAATAACGACACTAAAGGTGGAACACAGAGAAAAGAAATTGACAATAATTGTGGAAAGAGAAGCAGCAGCAGCCCAGTATCAGCAGCTAAAATGAGGTCATGGGCCAACTGTGGAAGAGACCATCCATTACTCATATGCAAGTTCAGGTTGACAATGAAAATTAAAAAAACATCATGAGAGACCAAAATGTGACCTGACTGTGGGAAAAAGCTCATGAATAGATTTGATCCATTGAACACTAAAAATAGAAGCTTGGATGAGCAGCTGTGGGGTGACATCAAGATCATACATAGGGAAAAAAAAGGTTATTAAAAAGAGAGGAATGTAGAACTGTCATCTTTACTACACTGAGTCTTCTAATTCACGAGCATGGCATATTTTTCCATTTCTTGAAGTCATTCTTGGTTTCTTGTAACAGTGTTCTATAATTTTTCTCATATAGATGCTCTGTTCTTTTTGTTAGGTATATCCCCTAGATATTTCAATTTGTGCTTGGCTATTATGAAGGGTACCTCTTTTTTATCTCCTCTTCTGTGGTCTTATCTGATGTGTACAGCAGACCAATCGACTTCTGATGGTTGATCTTGTATCCTGCCACTCTGCCATACTCCTCTATTGTTTCCAGCAATCCCTTTGTAGAGCTTTTGGGATTTTCCATATATATAATCATATCATCTGCAAATAATGATAATTTCAACTCTTCCTTCCCCAGGTGTATACCTTCTATGTCTTTTCTTTGCCTTATGCTGTTAGCTAAAACTTCCGGTAAAATACTGAATAAGAGAGGGGACAATGAACATCCTTGTCTGGTCCCCTTTTTCAGTGGGATTGTGTTTGTCTTTTCTCATTGACTACCACATTGGCTGTTAGTTTTTCATATACAGCTTGTATTGTCTTGAGGAATTTTCCTTCTATTCCTATCTTCTTGAGTGTCTTAAACATGAATTGACATTGAATATTAATATTGTCAAATGCTTTTTCAGCATCCATGGATATAACCATACAATTCTTTTATTTTTTCCTGTCAATATGGTTAATGATACTAATGATCTTTCATATGTTGTACCACCCTGCATTCCGGGCATGAACCCCACTTGATCATGGTGAATTATTTGTTTTATATACTTTTGTATTCTATTGGTCAGTATTTTATTAAGGATTTTTGCATCGATATTCATTAGGGATATTGGTGTGTAGTTCTCAATTCTTGTGAGATCCTTGCCTGGTTTTGTTATCAGTGTTATACTAGCTTCATAGAAGGAGTTTGGGAGTTTGCCATCGGTGAAGGGATCTGGTGTCAGGCATGAAGAGCTCAAACTATATTATTATTAATGAGGGGGGGAGAACAGATTGGGGACCCAAAGTCCATCAATAGGTGAGGCGACATCCTCTTGCAGAGGGGTAACGAGGAGATGAGCCAGTTAAGATACAGGGTAGTGGGCTGAGCCCTGGTGGCGTAGTGGTTGTGCGCGGGACTGTGGCCCACTGGGACGGAGGTTCAATTCCAGCAGTGGGGCTGGGCCTCCTACTCCCACCACTGGAGAGCAATGATGCCCCAAAAAAAGATACAGGGTAGTAGCAATGAAATATGCAACGTTCCTCTAGCTCCCATGCTGCCTCCCACCCACTATCATGACCCCAATTCTACCACATAAATCCAGCTAGACCAGGAGATGTACAGTGAAGTTGGAAACATGGGATAGATGATCCATCAAGACTAGTAATAGGAGTGGTAATACCAGGAGGATAGAAGGATGGAGGAATAGAGAGGGAGAACCAACTTCAGGGATCTACATGTAGCCTCCTCTCTGGGACACGGACAACAGGGAAGCGAGTGTTGGGACACATTGGACAGTGTACAGTATGAAAATAATAACAATTTGTAAATTACTAAGGGTTAAAGTGGGGGGAGGAAGGGAAATATAGGGGGGGCTGATACTAGGGGCCTGGATGGAGGATGTTTTGAGAGTGATGATGGCGATAAGTGTGTAAATGTGGCCTGCATACAATTGATGTTTACATGGATTGTGATGTGAGTTGTATGAGCCCTTAATAAAATGATTCATTAAAAAAAAAAAGAGAGAGGAATGTAAGGGTTGCTAAAACAGCTGTCAGAGCCCCGATAAAATTATTGTTTAAAAAAAAGAGAAGGGGGGAAATGGGGAGGGAGCACTGGAACAGATTGTGATTGCATAACTCATCTTGGAGACAACTTAACCATGGAAGGGTGGGTCCTCAAAAACTAATGTGGGGATGATTGTACAATTCTCCTTGACTTGAATGAATGATTGAACTATTGAATTATAAAATATGTAATTTGCTTGCCAATAAAAGTCTTGGGAAAAATAATAAAGAGAGGAAATACAGAACAAAATGAATGTCAGAAGAGATTCTTAACACGTGCTCTTAAAACACAGAATGTGCTAAGGCAAATGTCAGAAATGAAGTAAAAGAGTTAATCAGCAAATCCAACAGGCTGGACTACATATGAAGAACAATGTGGCACTAGGATCAGAGGAAGGCTTATGAACAAACAATTTTTGATATACTTGCTAAAAGTGAGAAGAACTTGAAACACTTGCTGCAATCAAGAATTGCAGCTTTCAATATAGATCATAATTCAATGTAAAGGGGGGAGAGGGGACCCTCACAAATGGACCAGTAGGTAATAACACGATAAAAGGAGAAAAGATTGAAGCTGTCAAGGATTTCATCTTGTTTGGATCTACAATCAGTGTTCATGAAAACAACAATAAAAAAAGCAAAAGATGCATTAAAATGGATAATTAAATCTGTTGCAGAAGATGTCTTTAAAATGTTGAAAAGCAAGGGTGTCACTTAGAGAACTGAAGTGCACCTGTCTAAGGTATTTTCAATTGTCTGCCAAGTATGTGAAAAGTTATTGGGTACCATTGAGTTGGTTTAAACCTACAGAAGCCCTATACTCTACACAATACTTAAATCCATTTTGAGCGATGATGTGATAATGACATATTCATACTATTCCAATGTTGACTATTAATCATAGATATAACAGAGGTAGTAAACAATATTCATAACTTTAAAAACAATGAAATTCCCACATGGGTTAGGTAGCAATGTCATTCTTATTTCTATTTTACATTTTGTTAGTACACTGTACATAACAGATTTCTCATAATCATTTCTAACACATAGCTTCTCCAAATATGGAATAAAAATATTTTCATGAAATAAAACTATCAAACAACAAACTATTTTACTGAATTTCTATTGACTGGTACAGCACTCAAGTTGTTCTGTGTTATAAAGTACATAGAAATTTATCATCTATAATCTCAAGTCAAGCTTTTAAAGGGACAAAAGTACCCCAAATTTCTGGTTCATTTTGATAATTAGATGTGTAAATCCTCATATTAATAATTTAACAAGAGTCTGTGCATTAGGAAGTGAACCAAAATTTTACATTTTAAGGTAACCAGTTAGATTTATCACATTAATGTAAAAACACTTTTGAAAGGAAAGGAAAAAGATAAATGCTTAGCTGAAGTACAGATATTTGATGCTAAGTGTATTTAACTATAACACACAGGTACATTTTTCTCCTAAAGGGGTTTACCTGTATATTTGAGTCTCCCTTTATAAACTTTGCTCCTTCTATTATAGTCATGTATGAGAATCTGAGTTGATCTGGTGTCTGAATAAGTCCCATTCGATATTTTCTCATATTCAGTAAGACTTGTTTAATATTAATATCATTTCCTTTTTCCATCTGCAAGAAAAATGAACAGAGCTCAGAATGTTATAGAGCTCAACAAACACTATAGGAATAACTGAATAAAACCATCCCAGTATATTCAAGGACTATATGGATGGGTAGAGGGAAGGTGGGGTGGAGAGAGGGAGCCAACGGCAGGGACCTAGGGATGGCCTCCTATCTGGAGGACGGACATCGAGAAGAGTGGGCGAGGGGAGATGTTGGGCAGTGTCAGATATGACAAAACAGTAATAATTTATAAAGAAATGAGGACTCGGGGAGGGGGGGAAGACAAGGACAGAGGGGGAAGGATGGGAGGGGCCCGAGTGGAAAAGCGGATATTGGGAGAATGTTAACGAAAGCAGGCATGTGAAGGTGCTTGGCACAGTATATGTAACTATGTATTGTGAAAAGTGATGTACCAGCCCCCAATAAAAAGATTAAAAGAGAAAAAAGAGCTATATAGACTAGGGTTTCCTAAAGTGGGTCTTAGCACCCTCTTGGGAAGCCCTGGAATCATTCATGGGGACTGCAATAATAGATAAAACCATAAACCAAACTTGTTGCCTAGAGGTCAGTTCCAATTCAGAGCCCTCTATCTATAGTAGATCTCTACACTTTAGTATGGATTACGGGATATAACACAAAAGCTTTTCATTGCAAGGGGGATACACATGACCTATAGGGTTGGTAGGAGTCAGAATTGACTTGATTAAAAAAAAAAAAAAAGAATTGACTTGATGGCGGGTTTTTAAATATGTTTTATGTATACTTGGAATTCAAATAAGTACTTTAAAGGCCAAAATAAAATACAAAGAAAAGGAATGTTCAAAAAAGTGCGTTGCTAGGCACCTCTCAAGAAGCCCTCATGGCCTAAAGTTTGAGGACTCTGCTGCAAAACTAAAAAAGTTCAATGACCTATAGTTAAGTTTTACAAGAACAAGGAGCTCTGGTGTGTAGACAGAGACCAACAGCTTAAAGCAAGAATGCCTAAATCTGTAAAGCCAAGATTTACGAAACCTACAAAATTTACGAAAATTTACGAAAGTCTACAAAAGCCCAGGTTATTGATAACCTTAAAACAAGAGCAGGGACATATATAGTAGTGCAGAGAATACTAAAGGGCTGGATGATATGGAAATTGAAGCAGAAGGGATCATAGATGACGACTTCAATGCAATAATAAAGGGAAAAATAAGAAAAAAGTTGGCGGCTGAATTAAGGTCAATAGACACACACACACACACACACACCTCGGATCCCATGGAAAAATGAACTTCTTTAAAAAGAAGTATTACTGCCATCGCTGTGAATGGACTGGTAGAACAACACATTGAACGGGAATCTCAGGGTAATAATAATACCTACATCTCCTGAGCTTAGCATATACAAGGACATGTTCTAAATGCATTAATTCATTAATTCTTAAAACTCTGAGTCAAGTACTTCTACTATCTCTAGTTTATAAATAAGGAAACAAAAGCAAGTACTTTAGTGAAGAGGAAGGAATTGAGAACTCTATCAATTTGTGTTTTTAAAAGGTGGGAGAATGAGGGCATGTTATTGTCATACAGCTACTTGAATAAATCATCCTGGAGACAGACTATCTTGGACAAATCTCCACAAGTCACGAGAGAGAGCTCCCACCACTGTCTTCACGCTGACTCTGACTCACAGTAATCCTATACGGCATTTGCAAGATAGCTGAAATGGTGGAAATAAGATTATTATTATTTTACACAATAAAACACAAGTTTCAGTTTGAAAAACACAGTTCTGAAATACTGACATCAGAGCTTACTTCTGCCAGGAGAGAAAAAACAAAACAAGATGAAAATGAAATCACACGCTGCACTTACCAAAATAAGACAGGTGTCTACTAAGGAAAACGTGCCAGACCGCCCAATACCAGCACTGCAGTGAACCACCACAGGTCCATGTTCAGTTTTCAAGGAGCCAGACTCTCTCACTTTAAATAAGAAATTGAGAAATGAAGCTGGTGATTCAGGGACTCCAAAATCTGGCCAGGTGGTATAATGAAAGTGAGAGATGGCTCTGGTTTCACCACTCTACAAAGTGAAAATCAAGGGGAAAGGAAGTGTTAGTTTTTTTGCTTTTTCCTTTTAAAAACCTATTTCAGAAAATTGAGTATTTGCCAGAATGCTTTTAATCCATATGATATTTCTGTTCCATGATTTTTTTCTCTTGGTTTTCAATAATCACTTGTATAAGATGGGGAAGTTTCTCATTAAGGGAACCTAGAATATATTATTATATAGGCATGTTCTAAGTTCTTTAGATACTAATTTAAACCACACAATTATTCTATTAAAACCCATCTTCCAGATGACAAAACTGAGGTAAAGAGACACAGGATCTCATGGCTGGAAAATTAGAGCTAGGATGTGAAGCGCAGTACTGATGTGCACAATTCAGGTTCTCAACCATTGAACTGTACCATACATTTTATCGATGTTTTCTTCAAGTCACATGAATTCTTTTAATAGTTTTCAAAATATCCCATCAATAAAATTTTATATCCTTTGATATTCTTAGAGAATGAGCCTTTTAAAAAATATAAACTCACCTTCATATAATTTATCTTTTGAGTCATTTGCATAGGCACAGAAGGAGCCCTGGTGGCAAAAGTGGGGTATGTCAGGCTGCTAATAACCAGGTCAAAAGTTCAAAATAGGACTGAGCCCCAGTGGAATGGCGTAGTGGTTGAGTGCGGGACTGCGGCCCATTGGCCTGGAAGTTCAAATCCAGCAGCAGCTCTCCGGGAGCAAGGCTGGGTAGCTCCCACAAGCACCAGAGGGCAGTGATGCCCACCCCCACCCCCCACCCGGCAAAAAAAAAAAAAAAAAAAGTTCAAAACAACCAGCTGCTCCACAAAAGAAAGATGAAGCCTTTTCACTTTTTTTTTTTTTTTTTGGCATCACTGCTCTCCGGTGGTGGGAGTAGGAGGCCCAGCCCCACTGCTGGAATTGAACCTCCGTCCCAGTGGGCCGCAGTCCCACGCACAACCACTACGCCACCCGGGCTCAGCCCACTATCTTTCATTTTTAAAAATATTTTTAGAATTTAAGTCTGCTATTTCCCAGATTCTTTATATAAATATTAGCAGTGCTCAAACCCATTTCCTATATATCTAGCTGTGGCAATTCCCAACACACTGTGATTGAAGAGTTCTCAACACCCTTCCTGAGGGTACTAGAAGATTTCCCAACAATTAACTTAAATGATCAAAATAATTTTTATATTTTAAAACTTTTACTTTAAATTCAAATTAAGTATATTCTAATGGGGGTTTTAAAAGACTATATACATGCATTTATGAGATTCTGAAAAATACAAAAATTATGAGAATAAAAAACAGGTATTTGCTGGAAGCATGTGGGATGTAAAGCTGACTACCCCTCAGCAGGAGGAAATCGGGATTGGGGAGTGTGGTGGAATTACTCTGCAATCGGAAAGCTCACAAAATTATATACCAAAATAATAAATTTTTACTGGGTGCAAAATGGCTAATCCATTTACTGTATTTTAAAAAGGAAATTTAAAAAAATCCAAATTAATAAAGTGAAACTGCAATTTCTTTTTACAAAGCACTAAGCAGATAATAACAACTTAATACCTCTGTAAGAATAGCCTAAAAAGTTGATCCTTGATTAGCCCAGGGATAATGCTATCACAAAATCATTTTCCTTTAAACTAGATTTAAGATTTCAGTGAGAGTTTTCTTTTTTCTGATGACTGCCTTCTGCATACAGTGCTGAGGGAGCACAGCAGATAGGGTATAAGACTTGCCTGACTGCAGAATTACTTACTGCATCACCTACTGGCCCAATGCCTATGGTGTAGTCCTGAGTGACTGCTTTTTCTTTGATTGTATCATTTTGGCTCAAGAACAGCCGTCTCCTTAATTTTTTTTTTAAACTTAGGTCAAACACTGTCTTGATATAGAAAGCCAGTTCCCAGAAATGCTTGTGACTGTTTGCAAAATATAGTCTCCCACTAACATATTTTTTAATTAATGTTTTTCTCCCCTTAGAGTATCAGCTAAAGGACTTCTTAAGGTTAAGTATGATTAATTTACTCCTACTGAATATAACAGGATTCTAAACACAAAATCATATACTGTATATATTCATGTATAAGCCGAGCTTTTCGGCACATTTTTAATGCAGTTTTTTTGTAAAATTAGGTCCCTTGGCTGTTATTGCAGTCAGCTTATAAGTATATACAGTAATTCATAGCAACAAACACATGAATAAAATCCCTATGTTTACTATACGGGTTCTGAAGACATGTTTATATGTGTGACTGTGTCTTTTTCCTGTTTTCAAGCTGAAAAAAAAACTCACACAAAAAAATAACTAAACTGAGAAGGGAAAAAGTATTACAGAAGAATAGAGGGGAAGCCAAACAATTTGTAACTTTGAGCGAACTTTTATTTCACTTGCCTTAGTCACCGAGTCACACAATTTGCCTGTCACATCCAGTCATAACTCCCATTGCTCATCGCTCCCCCACTGTAGCACACGCAACTCTTCAAGAAGCATCCCAGCCCCCCACCTTCCCACACAGACTGAGATTCTAGTACTTATATCACACACACCACAAAAATTTCAGTGCTTTATTTCTTCTTTTAAAAACAAAGCCTCAGGCTGAGCCCCGGTGGCGTAGAGGTTGAGTGTAGGACTGCAGCCCATTGGCTTGGCGGTTCAAATCCAGGAGCAAGGCTGGGCCTCCCACTCCCACCAGAGGGCACTGAAGCCAAAAAAAAAAAAAAAAAAAAAAAGCAAAGCCTCATTTACATTTTTAAAGGAAAATTAGAAATTCCAAGTTTCTGAATTTCAAATTTGTTATGTAAGATAGCCATGCTGATTGTAAATTAAGCAGGTAAAAGACAAACAGCCCTTTGGCAATTTAAGTATATGCTTTGTGTAAAGTCATTTTTAGTCATGTTAATAATTATGATAGGCAATGACATACAATAACTAAAGTATACACAATTTTACACCTATAGATATACCTTTAAGTACTAAGATGTTTCTAAAATAAAATGTTTTCATTAAATCACAGTTGCAGCATTCATAAATGAGGCTAATAACAGTACTTATAACACTGATTTGAGAATAAAATAATGAATGTAAAATGTCTAACATTTTCCTGACACGTGGTAAATGCTAACCAGACACTGTCAATTTCTCAAATAGACTCATTAATCAATTTTACTACAGTCTCTAAAATTCTCTAACCTCCATAATTTCAACTGCTTCACCCTACAACTACAGAATCACTGAGTGTATTACCTCCTGAATATATTTCCAGATTGTATTCACTGTTACTGAGTTCATCCTCTCATCAATTTTTACAAGGATCCTTACTATAAACAACAATAACATTTTAGTTACTGAAATTCGTTTTTAAGTTGAAAATGCATTCATTAACCAGACCAGTAGTCAAGGGGTGTTATACCAAAAGAAAACACGTGGTACTTTCATTCTAAACAAAAGGAGAGGTATATACAAAGGTGGGCCCCCACATAGGGAACAGGCCTATTTCATACGTGTAGCACTTCAGTATGAGCTATACATCTGGATGAGATGAAAGGAGACAAGGTGACCAGTCAGAGCCTTCCACTTTGGACAGACTTTCTTTCATAACTGATGAAAACCATGGAGGAGTTTTGAACAGTACAGAAGGAACACATCGGCGGATCTTCGGACCAGAGAGCTGCCTTGTTCGTCCTGTGCCTCGACCTCCAAACAACACTACCCATGGGACACCTAATCGTGGACTGTGTTGCTGTGAGTTGAGGGTCCTTCAAGTCCTGCTTCGCCACGCTCCTGGGATATACATCTCTTGAGCTGGGACTGTTGGACTCTGTTATCTGGTTGACTGTTGGCCACTTGCTCTGCCATTTGCTGCTTGTAGCCAGATAGCCTGAATTGCTCTACAGAGGACTACTCAGCGGCCCTCAAGATTTGAAGGACTGCCAGTCTTCTAGTTGCCTCACGCGAGTGAGTGGCACCGAGCAATCTGTATTGCTTTATAGATAGTTAACTTTTTCTTTATTATCTTATATACCTTTCTCAATATATGAATATATAAAAGGAAAAAAAAAAGAAGGAACACATCCATTTTCTAAAATAGTCACTCAAGTATGCTTAACCATGGGTTTGGGGAGTTTAAATGCAACAGATAAGAACTTTGCCCACAGGAAATTATAAAACTGTTCCCCTCCCCTTCCCACCAGTTGGCATTTAGTAATGCCAACTCAGCAATCCCTTGAGTTTTTAAAGCAGAACCTCATTATACGGAATTTTCACTGGGAATGATCTTTGGGAAGTAGATTGCCAGGCCTTTCCTCTTACAGGCATTTGGATGGGCTTTCAGTTTGTAGCCAAGTTTTCAACCATTTGTCCCACCCAAGGAAGTGCCCTGGTTGCATAGTTGAGCTGCTAACCAACAGTTCTAACCCAATAGCTGTTCCACCAGGTAAAGATGAAGCAGTCTACTCCAGTCAAGACTTAAAAGCTCAGAAACAAACCGGGCAACTCCACTCTATCTTGATAGGGTTGCTTTGAGTTGTCCAGGTATTCCTCAAAAACATTGAAGTAAAAAATAAACAAGTCTAATAAACATGTATACAGAACTATCGGACAAGTACAGTGGTTAGGAATGAATGGGCCATCAGTTATTATTAAAGATCTAAGAGTTACGCTAAAAGGTTGTACTGAAGATGTGCAGGAATTATACAGGTCAGGGAGGAGGATGAGATCATAGGCATACGAGATTGCTTAAACTACTCAGCTCTGTATCATACTGATTAGGTACCTTCCCTCCTGTAAGTCTATAGAAATATAGAAGACAGCATTACAACAGTATTCCTGGAATTGAATAAACGGAAAGCTAGCTGACAGTATTTACAGAAAACAGTGAAGAGCAAATACAACAGGAAAATCTGAGAGATAAATTAAGTATGACCTAATATTTAAAAAGCTACTCAAAATTTATCTTCATAGATAATTTTGTTATCTATGATAACAAGGGCCCACTTGAAAAGCAGAGATGGAAATCTTGATCAATTCAGGGGCAAAGACTAAATAAGTCATTTCAAAGGGTCCCAGGTACGCAACTTTTCTGCTTCATTACACTACCCCCCAAACTAATTATGTCATCAAGTACAAGCCAACCCAGAGCAACCCACAGTGAAGTGGAGAACTGCCCGTGTGGATTTCTGAGACTGTAACTCTTGATAGAAAGCTCACTCTTTCTCCTACAGAGCACTGGTGGTTTGCACTGCTGATCTTGAGAATCAAATTCCAATTCATAACCATTATAACACAGGGTTCCTCCTTTAGTAGACTAGAGTCTTCAAAAATAACAGGGCTGTGGCTCCCTTCCAACCTGTTAACAGGCTCAATTTAGTCTTGTTTAGAAGCAAATTGGTTTCTGAAGCACTAGTACACCTCAATGAAGATCTGCACGTTGAGATTGACCATCACTTTCCTACTTCACCATTGCCTTTTCTCACTTCCTTGTCATTTGTTTGACTTCAGTTTATTATCTCTGGTTCCTGTAGTTCTTCTCAATTTTGTAAAATTACAAAGTTTACAAATCTAACCACTATGGACCCCCTAGTATGTCCATTTTATTAATGAGAACACTGAGACAGTGTTTGTTCCCCCACAAACAACTTGGAGTAACACAGTCAAGATTTAAATGTTAAGTGATTTGGTTCCAAATGGAATTCTATGCTCTTAGTCAAATGCAAAGCCTGTCATAATGAAATGCTGCTTTATTCTTAATTTTCAAGTTCTGACTAAGAATTATAATGGATAAAGCAAATTGTTGCCTATTAATTATAGTGTACTCTGGTTGGACCTATGTCAGTAAGAAATCAACAGTGATCATTTGATTTTATCACCTAGTAGCTAGGAGCGGAAATGTACATTCGTAACAATTTTTTTTTTGGCATCACTGCCCTCTGGTGGGAGTGGGAGGCCCAGCCTTGCTGCTGCTGGATTTGAACGGCCAAGCCAGTCAGCCACAGGCCCGCACTCAACCACTACGCAACCGGGCTCAGCCCTTGTAACAATTCATATTGTGGCCTCAACCAAGAATATTTCTTTTTTTTTTTTTTTAGTTTTTTGGGCATCACGGCTCTCCGGTGGTGGGAGTAGGAGGCCCAGCCCCACTGCTGGAATTGAACCTCCGTCCCAGTGGGCCGCAGTCCCGCGCACAACCACTACGCCACCGGGGCTCAGCCCTAACCAAGAATATTTCTTAACAACAATTAACATCTTTTCCAAAAGACATATATCCTCATGCAGCTAAAAGTAGAAGACCAGAATTTTAGTTCTGGTCTGTTCCATTCTGTGAAATAATGTAAAGAGAACTTCACAACATCAAATGGGTTTAAGTATTTAACATTCTTATTTTAAGAAATACAGGGTTAATAAGAATATGTACCCTATCCACATATAGGAATAATGAAGAATCAAATGAAATATATGTGAAAGTGTTCTACAACCTGTTAACAAAATACTTGTTATTTTTATTATTATTTGTAATCCAATCAATTCTGAAGATTGTTTCTGAAACAAGGAGACATATCTACAACATTCTACATTTTAATCAATATTAAGGCTGTATAGAGAAGAGATATCTGAAATAAATTAGCAAGAAAAGAATTGTGAGAAGTTTTTGGAAATGCAAGTCTGTTTCTGATAAAAAAAAAAAAAGGTACAATCCAAGATCATAGTAATTGATGTTTCTGATGCACACTTGCAAAGCAGTATGTGTAAAGTGAAGGGTCATCTGTAATTCAAAAGCATTAATAATTCCTACCCTTGAGATACCTTAGGTAAACCAAGAGAGCATAATAGGCTGGACCATGGGAGCTAAGTTAGACTTAAAAAAAAAAAAAAAAAACTAGAACCTGGGCATTAGAGAACTCGTGCTTATTATATACAATAAAAACAGACAATTCCAAAGGATCAACTGTAAAAGTCATTTTCACTATCTAAAAAGTGTGTGTGTATACATATATGTGTGTGTGTGTGTGTGTGTGTGTGTGTGTGTATATATATATAAATAAAGGGTACCAAAAGAAAACTGGGAAAAAGCTTCACTGGGTAGAACTTTCATAGTTCATATTTTTCCCCGTTAAGCAAGCATCTAGCAACGCACTCTGAGTTAGTGTAACCAGTGGCGTCGCCTGGTAAGGTTCTCTGATCATAAAAGCCATTTCTCTCATTTTTTTTTGTGAAAGCCAATTTAAGAGAACAGCAGGCTGCTGTGACATTTTGTTTCCTACTCAGGAAAAACACTTCAAAAACTGTTGTGATGTTTTAGACAGCTTACAAGGACATCACTATAGGAAAGAAAGGCTTAAGTGCATAAGCAGTTTGTTTTTTTCATTTCAAAATAGGTGAAATGTCGATTGATGACAAACCTTATTCTGAGCATCAACTTCCCAGAAGGATGAAAATGTCAACTCTTAGTGCATTTGTAGTTTGTTCCACCAGGTCAGACTGTTTATCAAGCTTTCTATTTAGAGTTTCTGAAGATTATGTAACAGTAAAAAAAAAGACCTGGTTTGTGGTGGACAGGGGACTGCTTTTGCCACCTCAACAATGCACCAGCCCACTCACGCAGCCGTCTGGGTGCACCAGTTTTTGGCTAAAAACAGCAAGCCTCTCTTGCCCCACTTATCTCGCTCTGTATGACTTCCAGTTTAAGAAGGGACGGGAAATGGCAACAACTTGATGACACAGAAGATGTGATGAAAAAACAAGAGAGGTGCTATCAGCCATCCAAACATGCGTTTGAAAAATGTTTCCAAGAATGGAATTGTAGACTTGACAAATGTGTAATGGAGAGTACTTTGAACGTGCTCGGGTTGTTTTGTTAAAAAATTTAAGTATCTACCTTTGGGGGAAATTTCCAGTGTGTTTTTTTAGGGTGGGGGAGTTGGGGTAACTCCCTCGTATGCCTTCTCTTTTCTACAACTTTCTCTAGAGAGGTGAGGGACTAAAAACATGCAAACTATTTAATTCATTTAGTGGCGAATTTGAAAATCTCCATGTCACTTTATAAACTAGACACAATCTTTTTGCCAATTTTGGCAAATCTTTTTCCTGTTGTTGCTAACAGCATGTCAGAATCATTTTCCTTTTGAATGTTTTAACCTATGCTAATAAAAGTTCAAAAAAAGCAAAGATATATATGTGTGTGAAATGAAAGGGGGGTGTCAATAATCACATTTCTTCTCATTCAATAATGGCACAATTCTGAGTGATAAATCATTTGCATTCTTATGATTCCAGCCTCTTCTTTACTACTCTGAAACCCTTAGGAGTGTAAGTACTAGCAGTTCTGGTTTATTCAAGAGTCTATTCTGTGACCGGGTGTTTCGTATATATAACTTCATTTGTCGTTACAGCAGGACTATTGCACCTCAGTTTTAAAGTAGAGGATAGGATCAAGGAAATTGTGGAATGTAGGTCAAAAAAGAACACCTCTACTAGGTAGTAAAGCTGGATTTGAGTACATATTTGCTTGATCCTAAAACCCTCTCTTACTTTGAAGTTCCAATTCTTTTTAATAAGTCACAGTCGTTTTAGAATATTATCCTCAACCTTGAAATCCCTGGTTTCTACATTTTTGGCTTTTTTCCTCCAACAATTTCTTGATAGTCCTCAGAGATCTACAATCCAGGGACACATACTTAAAAAACAAATGGCTAGGTCTAGACAGTTTACTATCAGACTTCAAATCTGCTAACAAAGGCAAGCTCTTAAAATCAATGTATGAAAAAAAAGAAAGAAATCACTGTAAAAAAATCCAAACTTGTAGACATTAGAAAGTCTTACATTGATGTTTTCTAATTGCAGCAGATGTACTGTGTAGTATGATTTCACATCTTCTGTTAAGAGCTTCACACTGAACCCTGTTTCTTTAAACAGCACCTCTTGATCACCTTTTGTTGGCCAGTATTGTGCACATTTAACCTAAATTTAAAAACATGTGGGTTATTTCTTAGGGTTGGAAACATAGAGCTAATCATATAAAGTTGAAATACAGAAACAAAGCATATGCACCATATTCTTATTAAGTACACAAACATAAGAAAAGTAACTAGTGTACAGATAGTTCCCAACTTACAAATCTCAACTTAAGACAACTCACACTTGCTCTTAAATATCTACAAATTTGCCTTTGCTGTGAAATGACTAAACCAAATCCTACTCACAACAAATTCTTCATCGCAAATTTTCACTTGCTGCAGGTGCTACTTTTAAACCATTGAAAATGATTCAAGCTTTGTCTTGCAGTACATTTATTGCCATTGAGTCGATTCCCACACAGCAATCCTATCGGACAGAGAAGAATTGTTCCTGAAGGTTTCTAAGAGTGTGTTACAGGAGCAGAAAGCCTCATCGTCTGTCTTGAACCAGCTAGTGAGCTTGGACTGGCAAGTTCCAATTAGCAATCAAACACCCACCTTACATACCACCAGGGAATCTTACGCACCACCTTGCACCAAATCACAAATGAAAAGCCCAAACCTCCTGCCAATGAGTTGATGCCAATTCAGAGTTACCCAACAGGGCAAAGTAAAACTGCTCCTTGGAGTTTCCAAGACTGGAAAGCTTTAAGAGAGCAGCGAGCTTCATCTTTCTCCCAAAGAGTGACTGGTAGTGAATAGTGCAACACAGCATTAGAGCTCATCCTGTATTGAAATGAGACTAAGTGACAACTGTACGCACCTGTTTCAACTTACCTAAAACTGACTCCGTTCTTAACCTAGTTCAGAACCTGAGGACTATCTGTAATCAATATTTACTATGCTTCAGTTAAACTGTTTATGAAATGTTCCTTTAACTTACAAACAACCATACAGATCAATAAATTAAAAAGCTGTAATATGTAAAAGCAAGACTGAGACAAAGTAAGCTTTTTTTTTTCTGCCAACATCATTTCCTGAGAATAAAAACCCAAAGAAATAACCTTTTCTAAAGTGGCTGCTACTTTTTCAAATCACAAATAACATGAAAAAAAAACAAAAACAAAATAAATGGCAGTCCAAGACTTTATGGATGTAGAAAGCCTTGATTTTCTCACAGAGGGACTGATAGTTTCAAACGGCTGGCTTGTTGTTAGTAGTCCACTAAAACACTAGGAAAGCATGAAAATATCCTTCTCCCACCCTTTTCTTAAATTGCCTCCCACACCTTCCTTTTGTTCAAAATTACCTTCTCCCCCCACCCCACTTTTTTTCTATTCCCACAAAGCTTTAGTCTTGCAAGTCCACAGAGATAGTCTTACCCTGCCCACAGGTCACCATAAATTGGAAGGCAGTGGGTTTGTTTTGTGGTTGCTGCAGTTGTTGTGTGTGTAATGCCACTAACTGGCGCTGTGATTAAACTGAAATTTTAAATTTTCAATAAATTTATACTTAGATCCCATAACCTATGAGTTAGTAAATATAAGAAAATCTTTATTTGAATCTTCTAGAAAGTTTCTAATATTTTTATTACAACCAATTATAAAGATCCTAATAGAAGGAGCTCTAGTGATGTACTGGGCGTAGGCACTTCTAACTCCAAGGTTCAGAGGTTCAAACCCATCTCTGCAGGAGAAAGATGGATGGTCTGTATCTATAAAGGTTTCGAGTTTTAGAAACCCAGTGGGGCAGCTATACTCTGTCCAATAGGATCACTCCAAGTCAGAATCAACTAGCTAACACTGAGGTTAGTTTGGGTTTGAAAAGATTCTAACGAACTTAGCACTTCTACAGGTCTATGTAGCACCATGAGTTTTTGTTCAATTATATTTCTATATTAGAGGTTAGTGGTCTGTAATTATCATTTGAACAAAGATAAAAAGGAAACGGATACATTGTTCTTCCTGCCTAAATAAAATGTGGCTTCAACTTCTACTAAAGGCTGAATATCTAAATATGGAATAGCTCAAAAGAATATGAAATTCTACAATTCTTTTTAAAGAGTGAACTACTACTGAATTGTATGATATGTGAATCCTATGTCAATAAAACTTTTAAAATGATGACTTTGTAAATAAAATGTCTCTTCAGTTGCTAAAGGTTTTAAGATATATGAAAACATTTTAAGGTAGTGATCACTATCAGTACATCAAGTGATAAATATCAAATATTACTCACCGATTCTTTCTCCACAACCCGGTTTAGCATGACAATGGCTTTTGTTTTTTGCTGCCAAACCATGAGCCAGAAATGACAACATGTATTAGGAAGTGGACCCTGTAGGAACAGCAAAGAAAAACTAAATAAAGAAAGGTATGGAAAAGAACAAAGTTCTTAAGGAAAACTTCTTCCAATATATTCTGGATTAAAAACAATGTACTGGATTAAAAGTAAATCAAGACTTGATATCCATTTCAATTTTTGAAAACAGACCTACATTAGTCTGGACTTTTGATTATAAAAAATCAAAAGTGACTAATTGTGGCAGTCATGTGCTTATGTTAATTTTATGACTGAAATGTAGGGGTGGAGTCCTGAGACTTCTGGGAAATCTCACAATATTTCCCTCATGAAGATGAGAAGCTATCTTCCCCAGTGGTTGGGAGTTAGTCTCAGAGACAATTAATCATGGACAAGACAAGATGGCAGTGTCCGAGCTGCTGCAGGAGCCAGAGGAGAAGCCACACAGCCTTGCCCTCATGGAACCAGACCTCTGAAGCTGGAGCAGCCATGGGGAGACCTCTGCCAGCGCTGGGATGCTTCTGCCACCACTGGATGTTGTTGATGGACCCTGAGCCCTAGAAATGAAAAGCCATGAGGGGACCCCTTCCAGCTCCGGGACTCTGCACCCCCTGGCCTATGACTTCGTGAGTCGGAAGGAGACATTATAGACTGGTATCGGGAATAGGGCTAATATCAGACTTATGACTTTGAACTGGACTGGGATGCTTTCTCAGTGTTCTATTCCTTTTGTGTATAAACTCTTTCCTTACATCCATATGCGTGTCTATGAAATTTGTTCCTCTATTCTACCTGGACTAATACACTAATTAAACAGAAAAAATGTTTTAGATTACCAAGTGGCTTTCTGTGTTGCAGGTAAAGAGTCAGGATTTAATAGGAACCATGAGTTAAAAACTCAGGCAAAGACACCCCAGGTAAGCAAAGTACTACTAAGAACATAAAATAAGCCTCACGCACTCTGGTCACAAAACCTACTGCACAAACCTACAGTCAATATAGGAAAATTGAGAACCCAGAAGTAAAAGCAACCATTTGCACACAGTCTTTGACAAAAAGGTGAATCTCATTAAGCGGAGAAGAGATAATTCCCTTGGATATCTATTTGCAAAAAAAAGAAAAAAGAAACAGAATCCCTTTTATCATATATATAAAAACAAATTTAAGATGCATCAAAGACCTAAATGAAAAATCTAAAACTGCACCAATCATCAAAGCATAGGAAAGATTCTGATCTGAAGAATTAGCCTGGTACTCTACTTGTGACAGTACTGTGACTGTCATGTTTCCTCTACTGGCACTTCTACACTTAGTATTTCTATAGTCACCATGTATAAAAGCAATCAGGCTGAAGCTAAAATCATGGCTGGGAATACGTGACTGCTCTTGTTCGAATTGCAGTGGGGACAGGGCAGAGGTCATTTTTGACTCCACGTTGTACAACAGTAAAAGAGCATGCCTCCTACGGATCAAATCATAGTAGTCTCCAAAAGCAGTGTATGACATCACAGGGCAGTCAATCAATACAAGTGACCCACAAAAGTATTTCCAGGAAAAGTGGGGATAATGAAAACACCTGAACCTTAAAACTGTAATTTGTATGGCAGAGTACTGGACACCACTAAAAAGGCACTGATCTATAACATTGCTATGGGAAAAAATTAAGTACCACTATACATACTTCAATTACCTCCTAAAAATTACTGTCAATGGCTCACAGCAACCTTATAGGACTGGGCATGGCAGAGCAGAGCAAAGCCGTCATGTGGTATGCTAAGACTGTAATTCTCTACAAGAGTAGAGGACCCCATCTTGCTCCTATGATGAGGCTGGTGGTTTCCACCCAGCCTCCTCCAAACACGTAATCCACTGTGCCACCAGGGTTCCTATTTCATCTACCTTCATATTGTCTTTAATGACAGCATAGGGCAGAGGACAGGGTAAATAAGAGATAAAATAGGCCATGTCCAAATTATAATTGTTAACAGGTTGAACGTTAAAATGAAGGAGGCGTTATCATACTTAAAATAACACTGAAGGGTATTCAATTCATTGGATACTAGTAATAGAGAAAAGGGGAGTTTTGACACAGTATAAATGAAGGTAGGTTTTTAGATCACCAGTACCTGCATTTATCTCTCAGCTGTTTCATTTACTAACCATGCTAATAATTTTCACTATTTGCAAAACAGAGATAATATGCCACAGGACTGACACTTTAGTTTTCTATCTTTTAAAATTATTTTTTAAATTTGTGCTCCCTTCAAAAGAAAGTCTTAAGAACAAAAGGAAAGCATAGCTGAGATGTAGTACCAGTTCAAAGGATTTACCCAGGAGGAGAGGACAAGAACGTTGCTGTAGGAAAAGGACTCCAAGGGGGAAAAAGCAAGTGGGAAAAGCCAAGATCAAACCAAATTCAATGCCATCAAGTTGATTTCAACTCCTAACCAAAGTAGAGGGCAAGGAGTTTCTCAGACTGAGCTTCTCAGTCTGAGTTCCGCAGACTGTAAATTCTATGGAAGCAAACAGCCTCATCTTTTCCTGTTGAGTTTGAATCTGATGTGTTTAGTAGTCCAATGTTCAACCCACTGCACCACCAGGACTCCCAAAAGATATAATAGCAGGGTTTAAAAATGAAGAGAACTGAGGGATGAGCTAAGAAACAGGGAGTAGCAAAAGAATGGGGCACGCTTTAGTGGCCACCCTAGGCCTTTCCAGCATTGTCCTGGCACAAAAAAGTTTACAGTATGTTTGGGAACAGTCAGGTCGGTGAGGTAGAAGCAGGGCTAAGGAATAGGAAACCACATGGCACAATCCCCTAAGAGTGTTCATTTGTAGATTTTAGAGGATCTTGAATGCAGCAAACTGTAGCCAACATTGATTCTAGTGACATTAAGAAATATGAATTAGGGAGAGTAACTGGTTGCAAGGAGACAGTTAAAAAATAAAGCAGTTTAAAATTTAATACAGCTGTAAAAAGGACAACAGAAGGAAAGAACTCAGGAGATGCCAAGGATGGTTTTAACCTAAACACCAGAAAACAAAGTTTGGCTTAATAAAAAAATGAGCTAAACATGATCTGATTACTGGCCATTCGAGATCTATAAATCAAAGGAAATACCAATCTCTCATTACTAGATAAAAGTGTAAAAAAAACGTAAAAATAACTATGCTTCAGAGGATGCAGAGGGAGCTGAGTCCCGGTGGCGTAGTGGTGGAGTGTGGGACTGCGGCCCACTGGCTTGGTGGTTCAAATCCAGCAGCAGCTCTCCAGGAGCAAGGCTGGGCCTCCCACTCCCACCAGAGGGCAGTGATACCCAAAAAAAAACAAAAAAAGAAAGAGAGAGAGAAAGAAAAAGAAAAGGAAAAATACCAAGAAAACAGTTTTTCATACCAAAAAAACACATTTTTTGAGTTACTAGCAGTGGGAGGAGAGGGGGAAAGGGAAGCAATAGGCTAGAGGGTTGGACAAGATGTTAGCTTTTGAATCTCCCAAAAGGTAAGGATGAGGCAGATGTCTCCATCAATGAGAGATAACTGGGTGGCAGCTCTCTTTCTATCAATGGGACAAACCAAAAACCAAACTCACTTCCACTGAGCTGAGTTAGGCGCACAGTGGCCATGTAAGAGTGAGTAGAACTACCTCTGTTGGTTTCTGAGACACACTATTTTTAGAGGAATAGTAAGCCCATCTTTCTTCTTTAAGCAGATGGTAGTTTTGATCTGGTAGTCTTGTGGTTACCAGTCTAATGCATACCCCACTACACCACCAGGCTCTTTATTGATGGGTCAGTTAGGTAAATTTCCCAGAACAGATCTAGAAATAAGGTAGAAATTTAAGAGAAGGAGCTGAGCCCCGGTGGTCTAAGTGGTTGAGTGCGGGACTGCGGCCCGTGGGCTTGGCGGTTCAAATCCAGCGGCGACTCTCAGGAGCAGTGCTGGGTAGCTCCCACGACCACCAGAGGCAGTGATGCCCAAAAACAAAACAAAAACAAAAAAAAAGAAAGAAAGAAAGAAAGAAATTTAAGAGAAGAAAAAGCTACAGAGTGAGGATTTGGAGAAACAGTCTAAAGAGGGGGAAAATATTTAAAGTGCATTCCTAAAGAAGTAAACGTTTCTTGGGCTGAGCCTGGTGGTGTAGTGGTTGTGCGCGGGACTGCGGCCCACTGGGACGGAGGTTCAATTCCAACAGTGGGGCTGGGCCTCCTACTCCCACCTCCAGAGAGCAGTGATGCCCACAAAAAAACAAACAAACAAAAAAGAAGTAAACGTTTCTTTTGCTTCCCTTTAAAAAGCATTTTAATAGCATTTTACTCTGCTTAAAGATTACACAGCCCATCAGTTGGCATTAAATAATTAAATAATTTCTACACGTTACTAATTATTAATTACATTTTCCTCTTTTTAATAAACACTTATTATATCTATCAGTTTCCCATTTCTGTTTTATAGAAGTGATTTTGCATTCTTCTCAAATATCCACACATCCCAAATATCTAAAGAATTTTTTTTCTTTTTTTTATAAATATACATGTTTGGTAATGGGTGACAAGGCAGAGAAGGCGCTGGACACTGCTAGTCGTGGCTGACGCCACAAAGAGCAGACAGACAGACAATCCGCCTGGCAAGGCAGGCTGGGCAGCACTCTGGGGCCAGTTAACACTTGGTCGGTGGGTGAGGGCCCTCAGAGGGTCCTGCGTGGGACTGGGGGTCCGAACACCTAAGGCTCCCTGGTCTGAGATTTCTGGGTGGTGGAGGGAGCAGCAGCTACAGGCTCAGCTCACATCATTCAGGGTCTTGCGAACAAACTCCAGCCACACAAAGGCTGTGCAGTGGACGTCAGCGTTGTAGTACTTCAACTGTCTCTGCTCCACTGGCGCCTGCGTCAGCGGCTGCACCAGCACCCAAAAGTTGGTGCTCGGGTTTTTGCTGCACAGTATGAAACCAATCTGGCCACTGGGGTAGCTGGGGATGGTGCAGGAAGCACAGGCCATCACAGGGAAGAGAGACTTGAAGAACTACCGCATCTCCTTGATCAGGTTCAGGTGCAGCCACTGGCACTTGCCTTGGCAACAGAGAATGCCATCCTCCTTGAGGGCTGTCCTCCTGAGCTAGCAGTAGGATTCCTTGATTAGGTTCTCTGCAGGGCCCCAGGGGTCAGTGGAGTCCATGATGATGGCCTCAAAGGCATCCTGGTTCTGTTTCATGAACTAGAAACCATCGCCAACGTGGAGGGTCAATTTTGGGTTGGAGTAGCAGAGAGTCCTGCCCGGTAGGAACTTCTTAGAGACTTGGATGACATCCTCCTCAATTTCATACTGGACCACGGCCTCCACAGAGGGGTGCTTCACGACTTCCCGCAGGACGCCTCCACCCTCAACCCCAATGAGCAGCATCTTGCGTGGATTGGGGTGGCTGCAGAGGGGCAGGTTGGCGATCATCTCCAGGTAGGAGAACTTGTCCCTCTCTGTGCACTGCATGACGTCCGACACCAGCACGTTGCCGTAGCTCTTACTGCGGAAGACAAGGATGTCCTGGTACTGCCAGTGCTCATGGTGCAGCAGCTGCTCCACCTGCAGTGACAAGGCCTGGTCAGACCATAGGCAGCAGGTCTCACAGAACCAGGCTTCGTGGATAGCAGCAGAGCTGGGGGAAGCTGGGGGGGAGACGGGGACGGATGACTAGTGGCCACGCAGAGCCTCAGTACAACAGGTCCTGCTCCGCTCGCCACCCACACAGCAACCTCTCTAAAGAAATATTTTGAAAAAAGTATTTGAATTTCAATAGTGAATCACATTGATTTTTTGAAGTTTTGTTGGCATATAATTCACATAATATAATTCAATAGTTCAATCCTATTTAAAAGGTTGTACAATCATCACCAAACTCAATTTTAGAACATTTTCTTCTTCCTTGTATTCATTGCTGGCTCTCCATCTCACTGTAATCTCCCCTGCCATGACCCTAGGGAAATTAATCCAGTTAGTGTCTCTAAAGATTTACCTATGCTGGATTCCCAGAAAAATAATAACCAAAAACAACAAGGATGACAAAATAAAACAAAAATTTCAATCCAATTTTAAAAAGCAGGAATTATTAAAAAAAAAAAAAAAACTGGGTGCTGAGCCCTGGTGGCGTAGTGGTTGTGCGGGGGACTGCGGCCCCCTGGGACGGAGGTTCAATTCTAGCAGTGGGGCTGGACCTCCTACTCCCACCACCAGAGAGCAGTGATGCCCAAACAAAAAAAAAAAACTGGAACAACTTGAAAATGGGATGTAAGAACTACAGTTTAACCTAGCTATAACTGCAACAATACATTTTACAATGCTGACAGCACAGCTATTCACACCCATGGACTGTCAGGACTTACCAGAGGTTTAATTTACAAGGGGATCCTGCAAATGAATTTTGAGTTTCTGCCATCCATAACCTGCATATTGGATGATTAAAATTCAAACTCTGGTAGCCCCCCCCCCTCATGACTTGGATTTTATTATATTCCTTGAACTACACAGGCGGGTGTGATTCTTCTAGGTAGATTTAGCTGACACCACACTTAGATGGCTGCTTGTTCAAGCTGTTAAGACCCCAAATATTCTTTCGGTTAGCCTGGCCTTTGTTCACCACACTTTGCTATAGCAGTCATAACCAGTAACCTCTTTAGAAGGTATTGAGTAGGGCTATGCCGTAAGAACTCAATGTTCTTTGATTGGGGCTACAATTAAGTGCGAGCTCAAAATCTATCCATCCATGGATGGTTTTAATATGTATCTGAGTCATATTAGAGACATCATCATCATTTTATGTGGGAATATTATAATTCATCGCATGGGGCCTAAGATAGTTTTATTAAATATATCATTAATTTAGCCAATAGAGTAGAATTTGAAAGACTGTTGAAAAAGGAAATAAGACCAATGTATAAGACAACTATTTAGATGTAATACGAGATACAAATAAGACCAATGTATAAGAGAACTATTTAGATACAATACGTTGACTTACACAGATTAAAATCTTAAGTGACTGGAAACTATTTATACAAACAGTTGGAGGCGGTCAAACATTCTATCACAAAAGCTGAGTCAAGTCTGCTAGACCACACGTAATAAAAAAAGGCACAAGGGGGAGGTAGGACAAAGAGAGCCTGAAAATGTAAAACTATATGGTGGTCCCAAACCACCATTCATGGGCACTCATAAAGCAAGATATCCAAAGTCTAATGACCACCAATTCTATAACTTGGGATAGCAGTTCATCTGTTTCTTGGATTTCCTTCTTAAACATTTCAGTTCTTCAAATCTGCTTTCAGGTGAGTTTAACTGTACTGTTTTTACTGTGAGTTTAACTGCTACGTTCCCTTAAGGGTGTTTCCAAATCAGACCCTTCTGATGAGGGCTCAGGAAGATGTTTTGCACCTCAAAAGGGCAGAATCTGAAGTCCCAGGAGTGTTTCGTTTTCAGGCTTTCTTCAGATTTCCTTCTCCTTTTGGGTTGTTTCTCTTACCACTTGCAGTCAGAATAACTCAATTCTACTTTTTTTCTGTTTTATTTCTCAAGCCTATACTGCATTGCTTAATTGTTACTTTCTTGTTTATCTTCTTGGATTCCCTTTGGTATATGAATTTTAGCTTTTTAATTTTTTTTCCATTTATATATATATGCATACAGAAGAACTAGAGTAGATTTAGAGCAGAAAAAAGAGACTGAAGCACATAGTGGGAAGAGGAGCAGGACCGAAGAAGAGAGAAATGTATTTGCTCAGAGAGGAAGAAGAGGAGGAAAAAGCAGACACAAAATGGCTTAGGTGTGGCTATGGAGTTCTGTTGCTATGGCAGTGTGAGCATGACAGGCCCGTGCTCTCAGGAATCAGGGAGAAAAGACCTGGCAGGTGCTTGTACCCACAATGGGGCGGGACCCATATGGAAAGAAATATATAGGTCAAAAAGGATTATGCCCACCACACCAAGTAGTAGGATTTACATAGGCGTAAGAGCGGAGGAAGTTAAAATTACAAAATGGCAGAAAGCATTGCTAGGGGAGTGAGGAAATCTGGGCCAATATGATCTGCTATCCACCCCACGTCCCTGAGGAAGGGGTTTGGTCAGGAGAGTAGATGGGAGCTAATGGAGGGGAGGGGAATGCACTCAAGCTGCTCAGGCTGATGGCACACCCTGAATAAAGAACAAAACCAAACTTGATGTACACAGATTTTAAGCTGATTTTCTGGTTTCTAGGACGTGACAAATTCCTTCATGGAGGAACTTCTCTGGAACTTGCCTAGAAGATCTCCACCTTATTATCTGGGGGTCATACTCCCTCACTTCCCCACTCTCAGCCTTTCAGACTGGTTTCATTTTCTGTAACGTGTAACTCTGTGGCTCTCATTCATTCCAATCTTCACTTTATAATTGTTAATGATTTGGGTTCCTAAAGATGATTTTACTTACATTCTTTTTGACTATTTGATTCTACAGATCATAATTTATGGATATTTTTTATTTTATGAACCAATCTGCTACTTATAAAAAAGTTGACTTCAGGGGATGAATTTCAGCTTTAGATTTAAATCATCGGGCTGAGCCCCGGTGGTATAGTGGTTGTGCGCGGGACTGCGGCCCACTGGGATGGAGGTTCAATTCCGGCTCCCAGGAGCAAAGGCTGGGCCTCCTACTCCCACCACCAGGGCAGTGATGCCTTAAAAAAAATTAATTAATTAATTAAAAAAATAAATAAATAAATCATCTGCCAGAACAATGATCAAGGAGTCCTCTAGTCTCAACTGGCCCAGTAAGTCTGAACTTCTTTTTTTAACCATTTTATTGGGGGCTCGTACAACTCTTAGCACAATCCATACATAAGTCTTTTGTGTCAAGCATATTTGTACATTTGTTGCCATTATCATAACATTTGTTTTCCTACTTGCTATCAGCTTAATTTCCCCACTCCCCCACAAAGCCTTGAAAATGTATAAATTAGGGGCTGAGCCCCGGTGGCTTAAGTGGTTGAGTGCAGGACTGCGGCCCACGGGCTTGGCGGATCAGATCCAGTGGTGGCTCTCAGGAGCAGCACTGGGTAGCTCCCACGACCACCAGAAGCAGTGATGCCCCCCACCAAAAAAAAGTATAAATTATTACTTTTTTTCATGTTTACTCTGCCCAATGTCTCCCTTCACCCACTTTTCTGTTGTCCTTCCCCCAGAGAGGGGGCTATATGTAGATCCTTATAATAGGTTTCCCCTATCTCCCCCACCTTCATCTTACCTCCTGTAATCTCTACTCTCATTATTGGTCTGTCCTGTATTCCCTGTGTTTCCAGCTCTGATCTGTTATCAGTGTACATCCTCTGATCTAGCCAGATTTGTAAGGTAGAATTGGGTTCATGATTAGGTGGGGGGGGGGGAGGGTGGGCAGCATTAAAGAATTTAGATGAAAAGTTGTTTCATCGATGCTATGCTGCACCATGGGCTCATCTCTCCAAATCTGGGCTTCTAAAAAAATTTTATTCTGATCCACACTTCCCTCCCATTACATAAATATTTGTCTATTGTGACCATGATAATAATGATTGGTAGTAATCTCGAGACACCATCTGGTTCTTGTAGTGTCAATTAGTGTACGTGGACCACTAATACTGTAAATTACATTCTTCTCTGAATCTTTGGGTTCCTTCTTTCTCTTTTGTCCAGACCAATCATTTTTTGGGAGCGGGGCATCACTGTCCTCAGCTGGGAGTGGGAGGCCCAGCCTTGCTCCTGGAGAGCTGCTGCTGGATTTGAACCTCCAACCCAGTGGGCCACAGTCCCGCACACAAGCACTACGCCATGGAGCTCAACCCCAGACCAATCATTTTTAGGAAATGATTTTTAGACACCACACTAACCATATTAGTGCACAAAGGTGGTAGTTTATAAACTATATTGTGCCAGCTGATCAAGCTGTTCCACAAAATATTGTCCTAAGTCTTCATATGCACAAAACCAATCTTAACACTAGTGATTATGGGTTGCATCATTATGACATAGTGCTTTCCTCGATGAAATTTACAGAAAATATTCTCACTTACCTACTATTTATGCTGACTTTAATCCATCTAGTGAGACAATTATATATGCAAATTTATTTTCTTCTAATCTTTTAATCTCAAAAAAATCTACAGATATGCATCAATTTGATGAAAACATAAAATGAGTTAAGCTCAGTAACTCATTTCATTTATGAAACATTACTTCAGTAATAAATATGTACATAAAGAGCTTTTGGAAAGTAAACCATAGTTTTTCAGTCATCTTATAGCATCTAAAAGTTAGATAATGAATAAAAGAGACCACAGAAGAATTGATGCATTTGAATTAAGGTGTTGGAGAATATTAAAAGTACCATAGAACGCCTGAACAAAAAACAAATATGAGAAGAATGTTCCTTGGACAGATGACAAAACTCTTACTGTAAACATGTTAAGAGGAGAAATCAGTTCCTAGAAAAGACCATAAAGTGGAAGGCCTGCAAAAACAAAGAATACTCTCAATGAGATAGACTGGCACAGGGGCTGCAAAAACTGACCCCAACAGAAGGAGAGTTACCACAGCAAGACTCAGCAGTTTCATTCTTCGGTACAGAGGGTTGCTGTGGGTCAGACCCAACTCCGCAGCACCTAACAACTAGCTCAGTAGTGCTTCCCCGTGCCCCTACTCCCACTAATGCCTGGTAACCATCACCCAGCATTGTATCTATAAATTCTTAATCAAGTGCAAACACACAATATTTGTCCTTTTATGATTGACTTATTTCAACCACAAGAAAGTTCCTCCATATTCATCTGTTTTATGATTCAAAGACTCATTATCTCTTTATTATGATGGTTCACAGTATATAACTGCATACATGTAGTACATTTTGCTTATCCGTACATCCTTTAATGAGTCAATTATTTTCCTTATATGGATTTTAAGTTATTTTTAAGTACTATTATCATTATTATGGTTACTAATTTAAACAAAACACAATAATAAATAGCATAGAACACTTAATATAGTAGTAGACTGTACTGGTTAGGTTTTTTGTTTTTGGTTTGGTTTTTGAGGGTTAGGTTTTATGTCATCTTGGATGGGCCAGGATTCTTTCTCCCCATAATATGATCTGACATAGTGTGACCAAGTCCATGACGGGATCTTCTGTTCAACAGCCAAGTAGAGTTGTGGGGAAAATAAACCAAAGCCCAAACTCACAGCCACTGTGTTGTGCCAACTGACAGCACCCTTCCGGGGCAGGACAAGGCCACCCTGGGGTTTCTGAGGCTGGAGCTGCTGTGCAAGTACAAAGTCTCGTCCTTCTCCAGAGGAGCACCCAGCAATCGCTGACTGCACACCCTGAAGTATAGTCCCACTCGCACACCCTACCTCACCAGGATTCCTTAAGGCTCCGCAAATCTAGTCTCAATACAAATGTTCGTATTTCACTTCTTTTTCATCATTTTAAAATAAATGCTGATTTTCTTTTTATTTAATGTTAGGTAGGTATTATTTCCTATCAGAATATAATGTCTGTAATGGCAAAGTTTTTTTTCCTAAACGGATTAACAAGCAACGCTGACCACAAAATTGTTGTTAAATGCCACTGAACTAATTTCAACTCGTAACAACTGTATGTACAACAGAAAAAAAAGCAGCCCAGTCCTGCACCAGCCTCACAATTGTTGTATTTGAACCCAATATTGCAGCCACTGTGTCAGTTCACCTCATTGAAATCTTCCTTTTTTTTTTTTTTAAGAGATCGTCTTTTGATGACTATCCACTTTACTAAGCATGTTGATTAAGAGTTGTAATCAACTAATCTTCGTGTTGGTAGTGAAATCTTTTCCCAGTCCTAAGTGTAGATTACAACTCAGTGTAAATACATATTTTGGATAGCTATCAAAAAGAGCCAGTCATGATAGCATATCCAAAATATGTAAGAATAAATTGCCATGTGTATATCCTTCAAGACGTTTTTTTGTTTTTCTAGCAGTCCATGGTACTTTCAACATTCTTCTCTATTTCATATGCATCAATTCTTATTTGGATACAAAGTAGATAATCAATAAATATTTATTGGATGAATACATCAAATGAAGTTGCGGAATGAGGATTTCACATAGGTAATCTGACTCTAGAGCTTATACGCTTATACTCTGTCTTTTTTTGTTGTTTTTTGCTTATATTACTTATATTCCAGGGAGCTGAAGTCATAAAAATTGTCATAAAAATATTTTTAAAGATTTAAAATAATCTTTAAACCTTAAACCAAAACACCCCATCTGAACAGTTTTGCATAACTATTTTAAATGTCTGCCTTGAGAATTGTACTCTTATAATCTATCTATCTGGGATCAAATTGAAAACGACATCTCAAAAATTTAAATAAGAAACTTAGGGGGCAGTGGATTTGAAGGAGAATGACCATGGTTGCACAACTCAAAGAATGTAATCAATGTCACTCATTTGTACATATAGAAATTGCTGAATTGGTAATGAGAGACTGTGTGGCAGTCATGTGCCTATGTTAATTTTATGATTGAAATGTAGGGGTGGAGTCTAGCCTATTAATCTGGAGATAGCCATTGAGTAGCCAATGAGGCCTCTATGTGGGCATGGCTTTCACCTGAGACTTCTGGGAAATCTCGCGATATTTCCCTCGTGAAGATGAGACGCTATCTTCCCCAGTTGTTGTGAGTTAGTCCCAGAGATGATGAATCACGGACAAGACAAGCTGGCAGCGTCCGAGAAGCTGGAGGAACCAGCAGAGAGACCACATGGCTTTGCCCTGATGGAATCAGACCTCTGAAGCTAGAGCGGCCACATGGAGACCTCTGCCAGCGATGAGTTGCTTCTGCTGTTGATGAACCCTGAGACCTGGAAGTGAGGAGCCATGGGGAGACCCCTGCCAGCGCCGGAATTCTGCACCCACTGACCTGTGATTTCGTGAGTCGGAAGGAGACTTTGTAGACTGATTTTGGGCATATGGGCTAATATCGGACTTATGACTTTGAACTGGACTGGGCTGGGATGCTTACTCAGTGTTCCATTCCTTTTGTATATAAAGCCTTTCCTCATATTCATATGCATGTCTATGAAATTTGTTCCTCTAGTCTACCTGGACTAACAGAGACTGTATGTTCTCTCAACAACAAATATTACTTTGAAAACACCAAATTACAATCTTTAGAAAGACCTACATTAAAAAAAAAAAAAAACTATTAAGAGACAGTGTAACCAATCAACAAGACTGGGAAGTAATGGTAGAAGCAACAAGAGTTGTGACAAGTAGATCAATTAGTCTTTTCTATTTTTTATCATTATTGTTTCTTTTCAAAGGGAGTAAAAAATTTTAACATTAAAAAGAAAAAGCAATTTATCAAAGACATCATTTATACTCTGGTGTCTCTTCAAATTGTATAAATCTTTTCCCTTTTAAAAACATCATGAGCATAAGAAGAATTTCAAATATTATACACGGGAAGCCAAAAAATAACAACTGAAAATCTTTATAACTCAAGCCCCTCCCCTACAAGTCACTACCTATCTAATAACCTACTCAGCAAGTCTTTTACAAATTACTTCAGCAACTAAAGTTGCAATGAATACCCATTTACATCTTTCTCTGTAAATTTGTAAATTTCTCTAGTACCAACTATTAAAGATTTATCTTTTATTTCAGAGTATTTAGACATGAAAATATATTTGAACACCTTGTATTATCAAATTTTTTAATCTATTAGCTTAAATTTACAGTTCCCTAATTACTAGAAAATTTGAGTTCACATGTGTATCATATACATCTTTTTTTCCCTTTGAATTGTGAATTTTCTGTTTTTGTACAGACTGGTACTTTTTCTTTGGTATTTATAAGAGCTATTTACTTCAACTAAAAAAGCAACTCATTTCAGGGTTTCTTAGGAATTGGTCTAATAATATTTAACTTTTTTCACTTCTCAAGAATATGTCAATATAAACCAAGTAGAGGTTTTGAAATTTTCATGTACGATGGCTATACAATTTATCCGTTGTTTATGTCTTTAATGAGGAAAAGACAACATTAAGTCTCCCTTCTCTGAATTAAAACCAAGACAACTTCCATTTTATTTCTGAGTGACAGAGCATTATTTAAATATTCATGAGTTACAACGGTTAAGTAGTAGTCAGCAAAAAGTCAATGAGAAACTGTAAAACTCTCCAGATTTCTAATATATCTGGTGTAACATTCTTCAGTACTGTCATTCTAGCCTAAATTGAAGATAAGGCAGACATCATTCCAGGCATACTGCCTGTATTCTCTGAAAATATATGCTACAGAAGAAGGAAAAGGAAAAACTCCCAAAGGTCCTCTGAGTTATAGGAAAGATTACATGAAAATAAATGGGAATAAAATCAAAATTAAAAAAAAAAGAAATGGAAGTTAATGAAGTGAGCAATTAATGAGAAGGTTTTGTATCAAAAACAAATAAGTTCTCTGAAGAGAACTGGCCTAAGCCATTTCACAGAAAAAAAAAAAGTCCTTTAAGGATGTATAACATTAATATAAATTTATTTTATCTTAATTTTAAACACATTAATATCTATAATTCATTACATAGCCAGAAAAATTGAAATGGCATTTTATTTCCAAAAGAGATCACTGTATATCTTAGCACTAATTTAAAGCAGAACAACCACAACATTTCAAGTGTCTGCTCAATCACGGTCACTTGCCTGTGTTAAGATGTAACTCCTTTGTGCCTCTTCCATGTCAACTAAACTGGCATTAATATAATCATTTTCAGTACTCTGCAGTTTAACACGACTGTGATCATCTGAAAATAGAAAATGAAAAACCATAACATAATTCCAGATTTTTCCTTTTAATTAATGTTCTATATATTTACAAAAATATTGAAGAAACCATAGAAATAAAAGAAGCTAGAATTATGTGAAATTGGAGCCAATTCCTGAATTATTCCCAATTTTTAAAAGTAAAAAAAATGCTACCCTCTTGCTATTGGTAAAGTGCTATTTGTAGCACATTAGCTTTGTAAACGGGAAAGGCGGCCAAATATGAAAACAATAAAATTAATAAAGCAACTACCTCCTTAAAAATAGATTCTAGCTTTAGAATTCAGTGGTTCTCAACCTTCTTAATGCCGCAACCCTTTAATACAGTTCATCATGTTGTGGTGACCCCCAACAATAAAATTATTTTCATTGCTACTTCATAACTGTAATTTTGCTACTGTTATGAATCGGGCAACCTCTGTCAAAGGGTCACTTGACCCCCCAAAGAGGTCGCAACCCACAGATTGAGAACTGTTGCTGTGGATTCTTGATACTTATAAGAAAGAATTCACCTAGCTAGTTTAAAAAAAAAAATCCTAGACTCAAGTAAGACTAGATTTCTATGATTACTATATTTTATTTTCTTCATTCCTCTATAACAAGGATTCAGGTAACACCATCTTAAAATAATGAACCATTCAAAATCAAAAAGGCAACATGTAGATAAAGGCAAACTCCACAACAGTTAGAAAAGAATAGAAAGAAAAACGTAAGAAAGTATTTTTGGCTGAGCCCCGGTGGCACAGTGGTTGAGTGCGGGACTGCGACCCCCTGGTTTGGTGGTTCAAATCCGGCAGCAACTCTCTAGGAGCAAGACTGGGGCTCCCACTCCCACCAGAGGGCAATGATGAAAAAAAAAAAAAAGAAAGAAAGCATTTTTGGGGGAAGGGGGTATTTTAAAGTTTAGGGATTGCAATTAGTGGAATGAAACAAAAAGTGTATGAACTGTTCAGTGGAAAATGGATGTGCTCTCTAATGACTTACCAAACTCACAGTAAGAAAAAAAAGAAACTTGTATTCAACTATATTTAAATAGTTTTCACAATTATATAGAGATTAAATGCTAAAAATTCTTAAATGCAGTTGAAATATTCAAATAAAAATGCTTCACTACAGAGTACTTACAGCTAAAATGTAGGTTTTATATTTTAAAGTAAAAATCTCGGTATACTAATTTAACAATGCTGAGCACAAAATGTTACCTTCCAGCATGGGGAAAGGAAGACCAAGAAGACGAGAGAGAGTGCATGTGCAAAAACTTAAATAAGACAAGTCTTCAAAGCCAGAATCAAATAAAACCTTAAAACAAGCCGAGGTTTCAATAGCAGTAAACACATCTTGTTATTAGAAATCACCCTCAAGAAAATCTGTACTAAAAAGCACTCACTTCCCATTTTTATACTGGAAAAACCATTTCTACTATCTCCATATGAAATAAATCTTATCCATATTATCTTCACACATAATTTACCAGAGATCTGCTGGACTGTGAACTCAGTATGCTGGTAAATATGACACGCAATGTGCCAAAAGGAAAAACTAAGCTCTTCTTATAGTAAATCACATATACTAGTGCTGCCAGAAGTTAGCATGCTCAATCATGTTTTTCTTCTTAGCAATAATTTAAAAAATAATAATTACCACTAACTGTTATCATGTGAGATCAACCTAGCAGCTATCAAATTAATAAAATTAAGGCTATATATCTACTACATGATAAAAGCCAAGAAATAACACAAATCTTTTCAGTGTCCATCAATAAAGCTGCACTAAAACTTAATACCAAAGGGAAGTATTACCTCATGCTGTAATCAGTGAAACAACACAAGCTCAAATACTAGTCATGCTCCTTGCACAACTAAAAGCAGCGTGTGAAATAACACAAGGGGAAAAATCCATAAAAATGGGGAAAGTCCTCCCACTGTGCTGGGAATTTGGCTATTCTGCAGATTACTATCAGAGATGTCCATAGCTACTGATGAAGTCAGACCACAACATCATAGCCTTTGTTCCCCTCCACCACTAACAAGCGTACTTGTGGAGCTGCTATGTCTCACCAGCCTGGGAGCAATGTGGACAGCCTGGCCCCAACCAGGTACCTAGTTTTCTCTCAAACAGTCATTTATACACCCAGCAAAACTGAAAGGGCACTAACTTTCCTTTTGATAAATGGTTTTAAAATATTTGTGCTAGCAAATATTAACAAAGGCAAGTAATCCTTAGGAAAACTAAGGCCATTTAGCATAAGGCACGTCAATTATAAGATGAACCATATTTCTTTCATAGTAACAAAACTCTCAAATGTTGTTACATGACTTTGGGTCGGCTCTGACCCCTAGTGATGCTTCTTACAACAGAATGAAACACTGTAGTATGTTCCTGCAGTGTTCCCATGCCTGAGCCCATTGATGTAGCCACTCTCAAATGTCCCCACCAAATCATATGTAGATAACGCTGTCTGCTCCTGTAAGGATTGAGGGTTTCAGAAGCCTTCTTCTGAATTACTAGGAGTCAGAATTGACTTGATGGCAGTGAGTTTGGTTAGTGATTTTGATTAAAATTAATAAAATATTAAATTTTTACTGAACTTTTTCATTCAGAAGAGAATCTGAGCTAAGGAAAAAAAAACACGAGGTTTCTTGTGTTAACTAAAACATATCACCTTGAAATAACTATATAGTGCAACTGGTTTCTCATATAAGGAGGCTTCAAGTTCATGGAAGAATTCTACCACTTTTGGTTAGTATACAGATCTTTGTGAGGGAAACAAGATCATAAAAGGGCTAATCCCACCAATGTTGCAGGGACGCTCACTACAATGAAGAACCTAGAATGAGACATACCCTCTGGACCTGAGGTTTCTGTGGTAAGAATTTCCCCAGTGGACAGAGCTGAGACACTGGAAATGGTGGAAGAAAATACTAGTAGCAAATAAGGGCAAGACAACCCCAGAAAGTAAAACACACAGCACAAGGCATCTGCAGTGGGGAAAAAAGGGCAGTGACATTTAAGCAAATTCAAACTGACTGCCATCGAATTGATGGAGACTCTTAGTGACTTCTAGCCTAGGGCAAAGTAAAACAGCCCCAATGAATTTTCAAGACTAACTCTTCAGAAGTAGAAAATTCTTCCACAAAGGGACTGGTGGGTTCTAACTGCTAACCTTGCAGTAAGCAGCCCAACTTGTAAACCATTATTCCACCAGAGCTTCCAGGAACTTAATACAGGAATCAAAAGAGCTGTTAATAGTTGCCTGAGTGGGGATGGATAGGATAGGGGTCGGAGGTCAGGATCAAGCAGGAGCTGCCTTGCAAAGTTGGCTTACGAGCAGCTGAAAACCATCATGGTTGAAACCTGCCCTGATTGATGTCTGTCTCCTGGTGTTCCTATTACAGCTAATTTGATTTCTCCAACGTTACTTCCCTAATAAACCAGTTTTGAGTGTGGTCTCTGAATTCTAAGTGGTCACATCAAGGAATGAACCCAACACAAAACGAGAGTGGACTGTTGGGGGAAGGTAAGACTTTTCCATAATTATACCGCCTCCAAAATATTAAGCAAATGTTTGTAACCATTTGCCAGCATCTGGTGGGAGATCTGTAGCTTAATTATTCTCCCTAAAGGTGCCACCACCCAGAGATCCTTGTCTCTCCCACAAAAGACAGGGCTGACTCCCTGCTGTTAGGACAAAGGGTCACTTCCCCTGAGAGGTTTAACTAAAGCAAGTCTTCAGACAAAGGGCAATCTAAGTTAGACCACTATCATCAGGAATCTTAGGTCCCCCAATCTTGTTACATAACCTCCCTCTATCCTGTAACATGTGTGCCCCTAGAACGTCCCTCATTACTGTATAACCTGTAGGGTAGCCCCTTCCTATGACGTGTATCTTTACCTTGCATGTCCCCAAAGGATATATATATAAGGCTTGGTCAGAATAAAGGAGCTCTCTTGCCCCTCACCCCTTCTCCCTCTCCTCCCTGTTCCCTTTCCCCATGTCCTAGCCTCCCCCCTCATTTTCTCTCTCCATGTGGACCACCAAGTGGGGCTGAGATGAGCATGCTACCATGAAACATGTCTGACTCCATTACTTCTCTTTCTTTATGACTTTATTATAATAATTAATTATCGCTGTGCAATTGCGCCTACCAAACCCCGATGTTAATATTGGAGGCTGGTTCCTCTGACAGAGGACCAAGAGAGCTTATGTGTGATTTTCGCCTTGTAAAAATCATCTTTGTGCTATCACTGATTTTGATTCTCAGCTCACCTGCACTGAATTGAAATAGATTCTGGAAACTGCTAGCTTTTATCTTAGAACAGTGATTCTCAACCTGTGAATCATGACCCCTAATGATGCCCTTTCACAGGGCTTGCCCGATTCCCAACAATAGCAAAATTAGTTATGAAGTAGAAACGAAAATAATTATTATGGTTGGGTGATGGAGATTACCACAACACAAGGAACTGTACTAAAGGGTTGCCATAAGGAAGATTGAGAATCCATGATCTAGTAGGAGGGAACCCCCCCAAAAAATGGAACCCCACCCCACTCACCACCCCAACTATGTATTTTATTATTTTTTTTACAAAACAATCTTATCACCTTCAAAGAACTCTCCATTTAAATTAATACATTCATCAAATTTGTGACTTCATTCTTAAAAACATTTTTCAAACTTCTTGTGTTTGGAAGACTGGCAGCACCTCTCGCTTTTTTCTTTTTTCCTTTTTTTTTTTTGAGGCATCACTGCTCTCAGGTGGTGGGAGTAGGAGGCCCAGCCTTTGCTCCTGGGAGTTGGAATTGAACCTCCAACCCAGTGGGCCACAGTCCCACGCACAACCACTACGCCACCGGGGCTCAGCCCTCGCTTTTTTCTTCATCACTTTTATTCATCCAATTGCAGTTCTTTCATGTCCCCTCTTCATTCGTGGAAACAAAAAAAAGTACCACAGAGCAAAGTCAGGTTGGTAAGATGTGTGGCACAAGAGGGCCATGCTGGGCTTTTTGCCAAAAACTGGTACAATGAAATGGCTGCATGAGCAGGTGCATTGTCGTGGTAAAACCAGTACTCCATCTGCCACAATTCAAGTCTTTTTTGTGGCACACTGTTACACAATCTTTTCAGAACCTCTAAATAGAAAGCTTGATGAAAAGTATAACCTGGTGGAATGAACTCCAAACACACTACATGTCGACATTTTCATTCAAGTCGATGAAAATCGACATTCCACCTTTTTTTAAACTCGTACACTGGAGTTTTTCCCTTAATTCTTTCCTTATAGTGTATTCAACGTCATAGTATTTTCTGTGGCACTATTCTGCAAGCAGGAAACAAAATTTCACAGGTGCAAGCTGTTCTCTTAAATTGACCATTAACAAAAAATGAGGTTTGAGCAAAACTGCCTCTACGAAAAAATTCACTGTAACCTTTCCAGCAGACACTACTAGATACACTAACTCAAAATGAGTTGCTCCACGCTCCCCTAGCAGGAAAAAAGTGTGCTACAAAAGCTCCACTCTGCTGTGTGTATGTGTGTGTGTGTATGTTTTGGGGGGTACCCCCTCATATATATATTTCAGGGAGTGAAACTACCACTCTTTTTACCAAAAAATTATGATTCTACAATTTGTACTCTCTAGAAATAATGAGGTATATTGCCCCTGCTCCAATTAAGAACTGCATGACATACAATTTAAAATATCTGTAACTCTGGGCTAAGCCCTGGTGTAGTGGTTGTGCACGGGACTGCGGCCCACTGGGACGGAGGTTCAATTCCAGCAGTGGGGCTGGGCCTCCTACTCCCACCACCGGAGAGCAGTGATGCCCCCCCCCAAAAAAATAAAAATAAAATATCTGTAACTCTAATGTACGAGTTGACCTTTGCCAAGGAACATGTTCTTTCCTTTCAACCTAACAGTCAACTACTGTTCTATAGCCTCACTGTTATATCGGCTTACCCAAAATCAGAAAAATGATCTTTCAGTACTTTGCACCAATGTTTTTGTTTATTTTTGAATTATAAAAATGTAGCAAAATACATGCCACATGTGTTCCCTTCTATGGATTACACTGAAATAAATCATTATTCTATGTTATTTCTCTTTGCTAATTTTCAAAAGACCTAGCAAAAGGAAAATTGGGAAGATGATTCAATTATTTTGCACAGCACACCACAAAAGCAAACAAACCATTATTTCTACAGAAAATCTTATTCCTTCACATCTTTTCCATTGCCTGTCAGTTTGGTTTTTTAAAAAAAAAGATAGGTATTTAAAAAATACCTCTATTTGTAAGAATGGTATTGGGTACAATTTCTTAAATCTTGATATAGGGCAAGCTTTATATAACAGATCAGGGTTTTACATTCAATAATTATAACATTTTGTTTTCAATTTGTCCATTTATTTATTTATTTACTGTCCATTAATTCAACTTAACCAATACCCTCAATACATCCCTAAAAGTTTCCATTCCTCCTTTCCCAACTCTGTCTTTGAGTAGCTGCTGCCCTTTTAATCTTAAATCATTATTCAAAAATGGAGTTAAGTTCAGTTTCAGACCTTAAGGATATTCAAGTGACATAGTCTGGATGTCCCACCTCCAAGTATCAACTATCCAACAAGTAAGCCTTTTGTTTGCTTAATTTTGAGTTCTACGGGACAGTTTTCTCCCACTTTACCCAAGATTTGCTGTGATTCTTTTTAGAGCTGGTCAGGTACTGCCTACTTTTTCTAATCTCAGAGTTGTGCAGGCTAACATTTGTATAACCCATTAGTTAGTTCATTGCACTAATTCCTTCCAAGTATCTTATGATTTTCTTCACTCTTCTTTCCTCCAGATGGGGAGAGACCAAGTTGCTCTTTAGATGGCTTCTCATGAGCTTTTAAGACCCAGGTCACTAAGAAACAGAACACTATCTTGGTCAACTATATTATATCAGTTGACCTTGGTATCCCTTGTACATTATGGTTTTGAGACCCCAGGCCCAGTGATCCTTTCAAAATGTTTGGTTGTGTTTAAGAAGTTTTCCCTATATACTTCATCAAATTCATTGATATATTTGTAGCCAAGGTAAATTCACATATACAGATATCCTCCATTAAACCAATCTATTTCCTTAAGTGTGTTAGGTTGGCTTACACAGTTGTAGAAGTGAATAAGTCCAGTTTGGTTCAGCCACAAAAGCTGAAGAACAAACAGCAGGATGATGATATAGGAGGGACACAGATCTGTAGAGGCAGAACTAAATAATCCAAGGTCAGTTGAATGAATCCAAGGTGGGAAGTGCACTGATGGCTCTTGGGATTGGCAGGCAAAAACAGGCCATCAACAAACCAGAAGGATAATTCCGCAAAAGGGGGGAGAGAGCTCAGTTCTGCTCAGTGTCTCTTAAACAAAAGGCCTTAGCCCCAAAGAGCTGATATTAGGTTGCAATCTGACTGATAGGTTGGGCTTCACCTCTACCTTCAATCAGATACAGCAAGGGTGTGTGTGTGTGTGTGTGTAAAATTATACCATATATACTAGTGTGTTAAGGCAAATTTTTCAGCATTTTTTTAAAAATCATTTTATTGAGGGCTCACACAACTCATCACAATCCACACATACATTCATTGCGTCAAGCACTTTTGTACATTTGTTTCCCCTCATCATTCTCAAAATACTTGAGCCCCTGGGATCCACTCATTTTTCCCCTCCCCGCACCCCCATGAACCCCTGATAATTTATAATTATTATTTTGCCATCTTACACCTTCCAACATCTCCCCCCTCCCCTCACCCACTTCCCTGCTGTCCGTCCCCCAGTAGGAGGCCATATATATCTTTGCAATCTGTTCTTTCTACCCTACCTTCCCTCTCCCTTCCCATTACCGCCCCTCTCACCACCGGTCCTAAGGGATTCTTTTGGCCTGAATTCCTTGTTTCCAGTTCCTATGTGTACCAGTATACACCCTCAGGTCCAGCCGGATTTGTACGGTGGATCTGGGATCATGATACGGGGGGTGAAGGAAGTATTCAAGAACTAGAGGAATCCAGAGGACAGTGATGCCAAAAAAAAAAAAAAAGAAGAAGAAGAATTAGAGGAATATTGTGTATTTCATCATTGCTACACTACACCCTGACTGCCTTCTCCCCTTTCTGGGCCTTCTGTGAGGGACTATCCAGTTGCCCACAGATGAGCTTTGGGTCCCCACTCTGCACTTCCCCTCATTCACAGTGATATGATTCACAGTGATATGATATGATGCCTGATAGCTGATCCCCTCAACACCTTGTGATCACCCGGGCTGCTGTGCTTCTTCCATGTGGACTCTGTTGCTTCTTGATTAGATGACTTGTTTATTTTTAAGCCTGTAAGGCTCCAGACTCTACATCCCCTGAAAACCGAGCACATTTTTTGGGGGGGGCATCACTGCTCTCCGGTGGTGGGAGTAGGAGGCCCAGCCCCACTGCTGGAACTGAACCTCCGTCCCAGTGGGCCGCAGTCCCGTGCACAACCACTACGCCACCGGGGCTCAGCCCACCGAGCACATTCTTAATGCAGTTTCTGTAGTAAAATTAGGTGCCTCGGCTGATATTCGGGCTGGCTTATACTTGAGTATATAGGTATATAATTATGTACAATACATAATGATGTATTACATATGTGTGTGTGTGTACATTTCCATCACAGTGAGTAAACTCCCTCCAACACCTGTTCAACTGCACATCTATCCAAGCATTTACTCATCAAGTTACCACCAGGGCAGGACTGTGTGTAAGTTATTTGCTGCTATTGCCTTTGACTCTTGCCAGTCTCCAGGTGTCTTTCCTTGACCTATCACTTGTTCCTAACCTCAGTCTTGTCTTTTGCCTTCTCCTTCACCTAAGGTAATACTTGCCTACCCTCTATCGTTCCAATTTTAGTATATGTGCGGCCAAAGCGAGCATTTGTCTACCCTCTGAAGATGCAACTTCCCCTTCCTTTCTAGCCCAGTTGTACTATAAAAGAATGTTTCTTTTAGAGTGAAAGCCTATTACTGACTTTTATAATAAATAATAGTGGCATACAATATTTTTCCTTTTGCAATTGATTAATTTCACTGAGCATTTCTCAAGGCTCATCCATGTTACAAGGTTTGTCACATATTCACTGCTATTCCTTTATTCTGTCTAGTATTGTTTGTATATACCAAAGTTTATCCACTCTTCCACAAATGGGTATTTAGATCATCTCCTTACTTCTGCTATTGTAAATATTATTGTGATGATCATAGGTGTGCACACATCAATTCGTGTGGCAGTTCTTATTTCTCTAAGACATATACCAAGTTGAGGGATTGCTGGGTACATGGTATTTCTATCCCCAGCTTTTTGAGATAGCACTATGCCATTTTTCCAGTGTTTGGACCATTTTACAGTCTCACCAGCAATATATGAAGGTTCCAGACTTTCTGGACCCTCACCATCTAATTATTCAAGTTTTAATTAATGCTGAGGTGAGGTAATAAAAGCATGATCATTTTCATCTCTCAGATGACTAATGATTGTATTTCTTCCTATGTTAGGCCACCTGAATGTCTTCTTTGGTTAAGACTCCATTACTATCCAATGTCCATTTTCAGTGGCATGTTATTTTTATTTTCTTGTTGAATATTTGAAATTCTCTAAAATTTAGAGATTAGACCTTTGTCCAATTTATAATTACCTTTTTCCCATCTGTAGGTTCATTTTTTATACTTGTGGTGAAATTATTTTGATGTATATGTCAAATTTCTAGATCACATTAATTTAGTCTGTTTTTATTTGTATGCTTTTCTATTATGTGTCACAGTGTGTTTATGCTGTATGTTGGGTCCCCTAACTTCATTCTTAATTTTCCACTAATCATGATAGTTCTAGGTTTTACATTTAGGTCTTTGTTCCACCTTGAATTTGCTTTTATATAAAATGAGATATGGGACCCGCTTCATTCTTCTGCAACTGGATATCCACTTTTGCCAACACTATTTGGTAAAGAGGGATTCTTTCCCCCCACTTAATGTGTTTTAGTCATCTATCAAAGATCAGCTTTCCATTGTTGCTAGGTATTGAGTTGGTTCTGACTCAATACGATTCATGTTCCAGAGAAAACACCATCCAGTCCTAATGCATTCTCAGAATTGTTTTTAAGTTTGAGGACATTGCGTCGCCATTATGTCAATCCATATCATCAAGGATGTTCCTCTCTTCTTGGTGACCCTCTACCTTATGAAGCATGATATCTATCTCCAGGGACTGGTTTCTCCTGACATGTCCAAACTATGTGACATGAAGTCTCATCATCCTTGCCTCTAAAAAATATATGGGCTATACTATATCTAAGAGAGATATAATCATTTTATTTTTTTTAGTGTGTAAATTTTTTTCTGCTTTAAATCATTTTACTGAAAAATAAATTTTTTTAAAATAAATCATTTTATTGGGGGCTCATACAACTCATATCACAACCCATACATCCATCCATTGTGTCAAAATATATATAAATATAGGGCTGAGCCCCGGTGGCCTAAGTGGTTGAGTGCGGAACTGCAGCCTGCGGGCTTGGCGGTTCAAATCCAGCAGCGGCTGGGTAGCGCCCACGACCACCAGAGGCAGTGATGCCCACAAAAAAAAATAATAATAATAAATATATATATATATGGCTTTCCATTGCACTTCCAATATTCTTTACTAGCACCATAATTCAAATGAATTTATAATGCCCCACTTTTTTTAATTAAAAATCATGTTATTGGGGGCTCATACATCATTTTTCCAATACATAAATAAACATACTGTGACAAGAACCCTCGCACGTTCGCTGCCGTCATCATTCTCCAAACAGCCGCCCTTTCCCCCAGCCCCTGGTGTCGGTTCCTCCAACTTGTCCCGTTCCCCTGTTCTCTCTCTCCCATCCACCCTCAATATTTTATAAATAATTATTATTCTGTCATATGTTACCCTGCCGACACCTCCCTCAGCCCACTCCCCCATGCCCGTCCTCCAGATAGGTCATATGTAGATCCTTACAGCTGGTTCCGTCTCTATCCCATCTTCTCTCCACCCATCCAGTAGTTCCATTCTAACCACCAGGCCAAGGGGGCTCATCCAGCCTGATTTCCCCATATCTCCAGCCCCCCTCTCCACTAGTGTACCTTCTCCAGTCCATCCGGATGTGGAAGGCAGAAGGATCATGATGGTTGGGGGGTAGGGAGACCTCAGGAACTAGAGGAAACTTGTATGCATCATCACTGCCTGGCTGCACTCTGACTAGTCTGCTCCTTCCTGTTTCTCCCCTGTAAGGGGGTGGCCAATCACCCACCAGTGGCCCATAGGTCCCCACCCTGCCCCTCCCCTCACTCGTAATGAAGTGATTCCTCTTCTTTGATGCTCGATATCTGCTCCCTTTGGGCCCTCTTGATCACACTTGATCCCTGTGGACTTTGCTGTCTCCATGCTGAATAACAACTCAGTTATCTTCAAGTCTTTGAGACTCTAGACATTCAGTCATTTGGTAGCTGGGCACCATCTTTTTGTTTGCTTCTGTACCCATTTGTCTTCAGCGATATCGGGAGCTAATTGGTCCATTGATTTTGATTTTTGTTCTTTGATGCCTGCTGCCTGATAGTTTCAGCACCTCATGATCACACAGGCAAGTGAGCTTCTTTTGTGGTGGGTTTTGTTGCTCCTGAGCTAGATGGCTGCTTGTTTATGATCAAGCCTTTAAGACCCCAGATGTTATATCTTTTGATAGCTGGGCACCATCAGCTCTCTTCACCACTCTTGCTCAAGCTCCCATCTTGGGGCTGTGTGAACACATTGGTATGTGTTCCCTTCCCCCCATTTGATGTCTATTGCCTAGACCTTTCACCACCGTGTGACCACGCTGGCTGTTGTGCTTTCTTCTGTATGGGTGTGGTCTCTTCTCAAGTGGATGGTCTAGTGTTTATCTTTAGGCTTTTAAGACTCCAGGTGATATATCCTTTGATGCCTGAGCACCATCTTCTTTCTTCACCACACTTGCTTATGCACCCATTTTACTTCAGTGATCATGTTGGGCCAGTGAGCCTCGAGAAATACCAGATTCATATAACAAAGTGTTCTTGCATTGAAGGAGCACCAGGGTGAGGTATAATGCCCCACTTTTACACACACATGAAACAAATGAAAATAATATGGCTGTGATGAGGCTCATTTTAGTCCTCAAAATAGCATTCTTTTCAACACTTCAAAGAGGTCCTGTTTACTAGATTTAGCCAATGTAATGTGGCATTTGACCTTTTGACTACTGCTTCCATTAATATTGATAATTGAACCAAGATAAAATCTTTGGTTAATGGGCTGAGCTCCGGTGGCGTAGTGGTTGTGCGTGGGACTGCGGCCCACTGGGACGGAGGTTCAATTCCAGCAGTGGGGCTGGGCCTCCTACTCCCACCACCAGAGAGCAGTGATGCCCCCCCCAAAAAACAAAAAAAAAAATCTTTGGTTATTTAAATCTTCTCTCCATTTAGCCTGATTTAACCTGCCATTCTGGTCATGAAGATTTTGGCTTTCCGGACACTGAGTTTTAATCTATGCTGAAGGCTGTAATCCTTGATCTTCAACAAGTTCTTCATGTCCTCCACATGTTCAGCAGGCAAGGTTGCTATCAAAAGTTCTGAATAAGCCTACCTTAGTGCAGAGGGTTTTTGGTTGTTGTTTTTTTAACATACACTGCACTTTAATGGTCAAAAGATATAAGTTTATAATACCTTACAAAAACTACCATTCGGGGCCGAGCCCCGTGGCGTAGTGGTTGAGTGTAGTAGGACTGCGACCCACTGGGTTGGCGGTTCAAATCCAGCAGCAGCTCTCTAGAAGCAAGGGTGGCCCTCCTACTCCCAATGTCCACAAAACAAATCAAAACCAAAAAAAAAACAAAACTACCATTCAAACTGAGCCCTGGTGGCACAGTGGTTGTGTGCGGGTCTGTGGCCCACAGGGTTGATGGTTCTAATCCAGCAGCAGCTATCCAGGAGCAAAGCTGGGCTTCCTACTCCCACCAAAGCAGTGATGTGAAAAGGGAAAAAAAAAAAA